>CAUYON010025497.1:0-13489 GCA_963573935.1 Arctocebus calabarensis | reverse complement strand
CACACACCAAGACCCCAAGACCCCACCCCAACATTCTTAATATATGGCCTTTGTTCTAATAGAGGTGATAATTGGAAGTCTCATTATAATTCTGCTCCTGCCTGTATCAGAGAACTTAGTAAGAACTTGCTATAGTATAATGAACGATCCATGCTCAGGGCATAAGGTTGGAACACCAGTAAAAATTTCATACTATAAAAAAATGGATAATTTTCAACTTTGAAGAATTTAAGATAGGGTACCATTTTATTAGCCTGAAATAAAGAAAATAAATACCTAGAAACATTATCTCATTACATGTTTTTAAATGAATTTTTTTTGGAAAGTAGCACGTAAGTGCTAGTGCATCCAAAACCAATAATCCCTGATTCCATTCACTGCCTCATATGCATTAGTGCTAATTTTATCTTGTGCAAGAAAGCAAACCCTGAATATTCAAAAGTGAGGAAGATTAAGCCTGTTCCCCTAAAGAACATACAGTTTAATTTGAGAAACAGATAAGTAAACAAATGCACATAATGAGATTCATTCATTCATTGACTCATTTCATTTGAGAAATATTATATTGAGTGCCATCAAGTACTGGGTATTATTCTAGGCACTGGAGATACAGCAGTGAAAATAAAGGCACTCAGATGGGACTGGAGTGTTAGACTAACACTTTCCACTCACAGAAGTGATTAGTAAACAACAATTAAAAGTTAGCTCTGGGAGAAGAGTCTGAAAAAGGACCTCTCCCCTCGGATACAGAGAAATAAAGTATGTGAAGGCATCTCAGAAGGAGATGGCATATTGATTTGGGCATAGTTTTAGTTTACTTGTTTATTACATGATATTTAGCCTTTAGTATTTAATTAAAGTTAATTTAAAGAAACAAGGTAGACTTGCGAAAGGCCTTGCATTCTAAATTAAGGGACTTGGGCTTTATCCTAAAAACTATGAGGAATATTGAAAGATTTCATCGGGGGGTTATATTGCCAGATTTATGTTTTATTGAACAGTAGTAACATACTTGTTACTATTAATATATGCGAAATAAGCTCTACATATTCTTCTCTTATTTATTTCTTGTGGGGAAAAGAACTCTATATACAGGTGTTATTATCATGCCTATTTAAGAAATAAAAAAATTGGGATGCAGAAAAGTTAAGAATAGATAACAAGATCTCACAGCTTAAAGCTAGCTTTGGAGGGGAGGGAACCTGATTCAAAAATATCTACTTTCTACCCCACCAAAGTAATTCTGCTTCCTTAGAAAGATCACACTTACTTCAAGAATGTTAAATTCACTCACCAAATATTTCAGTAGAGGTAAGATGTTTTGCCATCTTCCTGATTTAGGTAAATGTTTTATGTTTCTAGTATATATCTATGGCAATATGAAAACCAAAATCTCAAAAGTTTCATTGAGATTTATTTTTTAAATTTTTTATTAAATCATAATTGTGTACATTAATGCATTTGTGGGGTACAGTGTGCTGATTTAATATGCGATGTGGAATGCTTACATATAACTGATCAACATAACTGTCTCCTCGCTTACTTATTTATTATGACCAAAAAAAACCCCATTTATACTCTATTCTTAACATTTGATTCCAAGCAGTAGTGTTGTGGACAAGTGGAAAGTGGGTACAGTCAGTGTCAGAAAGATCAGTGAAGAAACTATAACATGGGCCATCGTGGACCTGAGGAGTGTCTGAACTAATAATATAGGACTTGATTATCTCATGCTATGTGCTCAAATTTCTTGTTTGGAAAATAGGATATGGGTAGTACTGCAAAACAAACAAACACATAAACAAAAATATTCTGGTTTTGTCCTTTGCTTCGTACTCACTTCAGCTTTATTTATTTTATTCAAGAAGCTCAGCAAGCTCTGACTATGCAAAGGTAAGGATGTTAGTCAGGGTTCTTCAGACACAGAACCAAGTGATAAAGGGAGATTTATTATAACGAGTTGGCTCACATGATTATATAGACGGAGAGGTTCCGGAATCTGCCTCTACAAGCTGGAGAAGCAGGAAAGGATGTATTATAATTAATTCAGTCTGAGTCCAATGAGCTGAGAATCAGGGAAGCAGATGGTATAAATCCCAATTTGAGGGCAGAAGAAAATAAAATGGGATGTTTCACTTTTGTGCAGTGAGGCAGGGGAAGAAGGGGCAAATCCCCCCTTCCTCATCTTTTTGTTCTACTTAGGAACCACAGTGAACTATGATGCCCACCATATTAAGGAGAATTATCACTACTGAGTCTACTGGTTCAAATGGTAATCTTATCTGGCAACATTCTCTCAGATAAACCTATGAATAATGATTAATTTGGGCACAACCTGGTTCAGTCAAATTGATAAATAGCTTGTACCATCATCATGATTATGAGTGGGCCTGTTTCTTCCAATAACATACAGTCTAATGTAGGAGACAAGTAAATAGAAAACGGTATTTCATTTATTCATTAGAAGTCAGTATGAAGAACAAATTAACAAATTAAATATTCTCTTCCAAAAATGGGAATAAATATTGACTTTCTCCAAAGATGGCAGGGTAAGGTAGAGGAGCATAGGCTGGAAAGAAGACGATCAGTTAAAAATGTGCAAGATAAAATAGCAATTTGGTGAAACACATAAGATAATTTTGTGAAGAAATTAATGTATCTAGAGATTACTAGATCAATCAGTTTATAGCTACAAAAGTGATCAAATCTGAAGTTAAAGACTTGACATTTTTATCTCCTGGAAAGACTTCATAGCACAAGACAGAATTTTTAAAAAATGAAAACAAAAACAACTTCATGTAGGTTTGCAAGGTAATTAGAGATTGATTTAAAATCCATTATAAACTTGAATAAGTCACTTTGCTTTTTATTTCTAATTTACTCTTGAGTTAAATTAGGAATTATGTCTAACAATTTTTCTGATACTACCACCCATTCTGAATGGATTTCATTTTTTTCCCTCTGTGCTCATCCCTCTGTCCCCTTCAAATCTTGAGAATATTTTTATAAAAAACAATAACAAAATCAGAAAGGTTAATGTAATGCGGGTAATTTTTGTCAGTTGGCTATGGAATTCCTCACAGATGGATCATATTGCACTAGAAAAAGTCATCACTGAACAATCTAAAAACAATCTTCCTTCTTGAGGGGAAAACCTACCTTGTCTCGACTTCGCCTACAATTAGGTGACTTTCGTGCTTTTGAAAACTTTTTTTTTTTTTTTTTTTGAGACAGAGCCTTAAGCTGTCACCCTGGATAGAGCGCTGTGACATCACAGGTCACAGCAACCTCCAATTCCTGGGCTCATGTGAGTCTCCTGCCTCCACCTCCCAAGTAGCTGGGACTACAGGCGGCCGCCACAACGCCTGGCCAATTTTTGGTTGCAGCCGACATTGTTTTTTGGCGGGTCCGGGCTGGATTCGAACCCGTGAGCTCAGGTGTACGTGGCTGGCGCCTTAGCCCATTGAGCCACAGGCGCCGAGCCAAGAAAGGAACTCTTATTTGCTGTTGGTGGGACTAAAGACTAGCACAACCTCTGTGGAAAGCTCTATGGAAATATCTCAAAGAATTAAAAGTTTATCTACCATTTGATCTAGCAAGCCTACTGCTAGGTATTTACCCCAAAGCAGAAATAAACAAATAAATATATAAATAAAGTCATTTTATCTGCAAGAAACCTGCATCAGAATGTTAGGAGTAGCACAATTCATAATCGCTGAGACGTGGAAACAACCCAAGTATCCACAAATATATGAATGGATTAATAAAATTTGGTATATGTACACCATGAAGTATTACTGAGGCATAAAAAATGGCGAACTAGAATCTTTTGTAACAACCTGGAGGAAACTGGAGAACATTCTTCAAAGAGAAGTGTCACAAGAATGGAAAAGCAAACAGCACATGCACTAAATACTAACTGAAACTAATCGATTGACATTTATGTGTACATGTGGAAGTAAAATTCAATGAAAATATTGAAAGTGGGAGGAGGGAAGGGGGATGAGTAAATTCACACCCACCAGGTACAATGCACAGTTTAAAGGATAACTAAATATGGAGACATTTTTGGAAATGTTTTATGGGAAAACTCTATAATGTTAAGATAGCCATTCTCCCCAAATTGATGTATATAATCAGTAACATTATTAATTAAATCTAAACAGTTTTAAATAGAAAATTAAAAGCTAACCCAAAAATTAATAATAAGGAAATTAAAATGACTAAGATTAATAATAACTATTTTGAAATAGAATAATTTTGGAGGGCTATCACTACCTAAGAAATGCTTCAAAATCTAGTGAATAGCAGCCATAATCCAGAGAGGATGGTGGTGGTATAAAGACAGATATATAGAAATCAAAGGGACAGAAAAAAAATTCAGAAATCAATCTTCACATTTTCTTCAATTGATTTTTGACTAAGGTGTCAAGGAAATTTAACGGTAAAATGATCATTTAAAAAATGATGTGCCTTGGGGGCAACTGGATAATCATGTGCTAAAAAGGCAAACTTAGACCTTATCTTACAAACATGCACAGAAATTTATTGGAATTGGGTCATGACTTAATATGATCTAAAATTATACATGTTCTGAAAGAAAACAAAGGAGAAAAGCTGTGATTGCAAGTTTGGTCAAGTTGTCATGGTGATCTTTGAGTTCATTTAAACAGAACTGTTAGTGCTATGTAATTTTTTAGGGAATGGGTACTCAACGTAGTTCAATAAGAAATGGTAGGCATTTAAATTTCCGAAAAATTAAACTACAGAACAAACACATAAATTAACAAGCAGTTTTACTTTTATTCTTGTACATGGCATTGATTCTATTTCTCAATTGCCAGAATACCGAGAAAGTTAAAACGGCAAAAGGAGAAAATCAGATGGAGTAGTTGATTACACCATCCCAGTCAATGACAATGAGCCTCATTGGACTGTAAAAGTTTTTGGCAAATGAAATGTTTTTACACAGTTGAAATGTGGACAAGGCTCTATTTTATTCACCTGAATAATATACGTGATACTACATTTTTAAAATGTAGAGTTGTCTGATACACATGAAAGTTTAGTTTATCCTGATATTACAAAAGCATGTTCTATTCTTTTCTCTTGTACTATTTTAAACCAGGACGTAATCAGTTGATGAAATTATAATAGCTCAAGTGTTGTACAGTATTGCTTTGACAAACTTTCTTTCTCATTTGCAGCTAGATTTTCTTTATCTGTAATGATAGCTACATAGCAAAGAAAATACAAATCATTTCAGCTAAGAGATATGTGGAGAAAGTTCAAAATGGTATTGTAATTAAATAGTTTTGATTTAAAATGCTCCATCAAAATTTTATGATGTAATCCTGGAGACTACATTTTGTCCCATATGGAGATTGTTACTATTGTTCTCTGGGGGCCAATGAGAACCCACCTGCATGGCACTGTTTTAACTAATAAAAACCCAACTATAAAATTAGCATACTCACTCTAGTCTTCTGACTCAAATCTAAAGTCTTATTATTTTCGAGGCATATTATCCTCTTATAAATCCATGGACGTATGTTATGATTGCAGTTTTAAAGATGAAAAACCTGTGGTTTAGACAAAGTAGCATACGTGAATTACATTCAATAGCCAGACAAGTGGTATAGATGGGCTTATATCAAGGTCTGTTCCATGTTAAAATAGGAAGGTATTATGCAACGCTACCTTTTATGAAAGATTATTAAAGCCAATTTTTTATTATGCATATAATATGTATACAATAAAAACATTACTAAATTTTACCTTTGAAATTCATATGCAGAGAAACATAGGGATGCTACTTGATTCTGCCTCCATTCTCAAGTATTTCTACCACCCCAATAGTATCAGATTCCAATTAGCCCACCCCTTTCTGGATATGGCAGCTGCCTTTCAAGTGTTATTTTTTCTTCTCCCCAATCCAATGGGTTAAGGAAAAACCTTGATCTTTCAGATATTCAGATATTAACTTTTCTGGAATTGTCCAGTTTTTACCAGAATGCTCATTTGCAATGCTCGTTAGTCTCTCCAAGGTTGCTTTATGTTGGTTTAAAAGCAAGAGATTTACAAAGTAGTTGAAACTGTGATAAAAATCAATATTGATCAGAATATTGTTTAAATCAGCTTATGCAGGAAGAACACAGAAAGTTGACATTATGGTAAATTTGATCCTGAACATTACTGTAAATATGAGAACAGAAAATAAAATAGCTTGATTCCCACATCTTAGACGCAATCTTATAAAGGATTAGAGGAAGGAAAAAAATCCTTCTTGTAGAACATCAAAATAAAAAATACAGACTTATAATAAGATAGCATTAATGGATTACTGGATTCTTTTTCTGGTTTGCGAGGGAAACCCTGAAATAGCTGGATGAAAAGTTGAGTTATTTTAATAATTGCAGATGTTACCAAAAATGGAAGCCCAACATACAATGTATTCATTATCCATTTCATACTGACTTAGAATTATTTTACTTACAAGATGTGCATTGATTGCATCCCAAAGATGCAATCATATACTTGCACGTCCCAAAAGAATATTTAAAAAAACATCTTAAACTTAGAAACTAATTCAAGCTTGATATTTCAGAAATGTTTAACTGATGGCTCTTCTGCTGCTGTGAAATTATGTTAGTTATGAGATATTATCTCTGGCAACCAACATTTGGTTTTGAAATTAAAGGATGTGTGTGTTGTGTGATTAATGATCCTAAATTAGAGAAGCTTAGCCACAGCTATGGAAAGGGCAATGTTGGGGAGGGAAGAAATTTGTGGATCAGCAGGGCAAGGTGGCTCACGACCATAATTCCAGTAGTTTGAAAAGCTGAGCAGGATAATTTGGGCACAGGAGTTGGAGACAATCCTGGGTAATGTGGCAAGACACAATCTCTACAAAAACATTAAAGTAAAAAGAGAATTGCCAAAAGGGAATAGCATCCCAGCTACTCTGGAGACTGAGGCAGGAATTGCTTGAGCCCAGGAGTTCAAGGCTGCAGTAAACTGTGATTCTGTAATAACACCTGGATCTGGATTATGGAGTGATACCCTGCCTCAAAAAAATAAAAAGAAAAAGAGAAGAAAGGAAGGAAGGGAGGAAGGGAGGGAGGGAGGGAGGGAAGGAGATAAGGAGGAAGGAAAGAAGGAAAAGTTGTGTCAACAATTACAAATAGATACCAAATGACGTTGGCACTTTTTTTTTCTTGCCAGAATAATCACTGGCAGGTAACAATTTACTGCTGATAGTTAAAAATTAGGCTTTAAACATAAAAAATAGTTTATATTTTAAACTATTTTAAAGCATCAGAAGAATAGCTTTGCAATCAATATTTACTGGGAACAACTCACATTCTATTTAATCTGTAAGAAAATCACAAAGTGAACGTATGGTTGAGAAAAATTGCAGCATTGATTGAATAGTTTACTAATTTACTTCAGATCATGTTAACGCAATAGTTGTTGGAGAAAATTAACTAAACCTAATGCCTTGCTTCACTGTCCTCCTCCTCCAAAATGGCCTTACAAATCATAAACATTTAAAATCTTGTAGAGAGAGTCAAATTCCCACCAAGAAATCTTCACACGTTTAGAGTACTACGGAATCTCCTTCATACCTTCAATGACACTTGGCAAAACTACACCCTAATTTGTGCCAGTATAATAAATAAACTGTGAATTTACTATATAGGTTTAATAAATGTTGTCCTCACATTTATGTGCAGGAATAGAAGTGAATAATTTTGTATCTTAATTTATAGTCAAAAACTTTGATTGAGTAAAGCATATGAAATTTATACTTTTCAGGTATTTGGAATATTACTAGTAATTTCCATTACATTTCTGTGTAATTCTAGTGATGTATCTTCAATGTAAAAATATTAATAGATCAGAATAGTAGTCTACTTTTAATTTTTAGAGTCATTGTAATTTGAAAAGACTTTGAAACTTCAAATTTCAACTCAAAATTCAAAGTAAAAGCATATAAGTTTCACACTTGTTATTTTGAGGTTCAATGCCACTGCAAACATTTATTAGCCAATCATAGTTCTTCTTTTGACTACTACATTTTCATGTCATTAGCACATTTTTAGAGGTCATATGCATTTAGATAAAAAGTAATATTTTATTAGATTTATAAATAGGAGCAATGTTTTAAATAAAATAATGAGAAAACATAAATTATCAATGTCAGAAATAGATTTTGTTAGACATTAATGTCCTATAATCCCTAAAAATGTGTTTAAGGATGATTAAATTAAATGTCCTAAATAAAATGGAGAAAGTCCATGAAAAGACAAATTTACCAAACTGAAACAAGATGAAGTAGAAAATCTAAATAGCCAAAAGCCATTATAAAATAAACAACGGCACATTGTCCAGATCCACATTCAAATATTGAATTTTCTTTTCTTTTTTTCTTTTTTATCTTTTTGCAGCTGTTAAATGTGCTACCATCAGATAACTTTCATCTGCTTGCCATCAACTAACTGTTCAGCTTTAATTATCTCACTAGAGGTTGAGCCTAAAAGGACTTCTTTCGGTAATTAATTGTTGGGAGAGTGGGGATGCTTTTGAGCATAATGTGGGAAAATTGGAATACATTTATTTAGGTCCAGAACTTTCTGCATGTAGGCTACGACCAAGGTCAGCCCTGCTTCAGCGCTTGATTTCTTCTCCACTCACACCTGCTTTTCCTTTCCCTCTTCCTTCTGCAGGAATTGCTTCTAGGGGCCTACACTAATAAACATCCTGGACACCGGGTCCATTTCAGAGTCTGCTTTCCAGAGAACTCAAGATTCAACACCCCTGAGAATATTAAGGAAATTATATTTATCATTATTATTTTTTGCTGCAATGAAAATTTGAGGTAAAGTTTATCTTACTTTTAATTCTGCTATGTCATTGAAAATGAAATAATACCTGTGCTATGTAAACTACTCAAGAAAATAGAATAGAAAATGCTTCCTAGCTTGTTTCATGAAGGCTGCATAACAGCAAAAGATGGCAAAGTTCTAAAAAAGAAAAGAAAAAAATTATAGACTAATATCCCTATTGAAAATAGATTCCTTAATCAAATGTAAATAAATGAAAGCAATCACTACTTATATGACATTACTTTATAACTAAGTGTTGTTTATATTATATGTGTGAGATTGGTTTGTCATTTGAAAATTCATTGTATTAAGGAATGGAAGAAAATACGACCAAAGTAGATTCCAGAAATGCATTTCAGAAAAGTAAAGATCCATGGAGGACTTATATTTCATTACTTCAAGAGTTATTACAGAACTATAGTTTTCAAAACTGTGTGGTAGTATAATGATAGACAATTACAAGTGTGGAACTGAATAAAGAGCTCAAGGATAGGCTTAAGATGCTACAGTTTTTGATATTTGACCAATGGATCCAAAGCAATTGTACGAGGAAAGGAAAGTCTTTTGAAGTAATGATGTTAGAAATGCTTGACATTTGTATAGAGAAAAAAATAAAGCACTGTTCATCTCATACCATACACAAAATATAATCACTGGTCTAAGTTTTAAATGTTGATACCATATAGCTTCTAGAAAAAAATGATAAATGTCTATGAAACTTAAGTATAGGCCACATTGTTTTAGATGAGTCAACAATAACTATAAAATAAATAAGTTAAATAGCACTTAATCAAACATTAAAACTCTCATCCCTCAAGAGGCAACATTAGTAACATTAATAGGGAAACCACTTCCCAGGAAAAATATTGGCAATATAAATATATATGCCAAAACAACTGTATCTGGTATGTAAAGGAACTTACGATTCAATAATAAAGATGACAAATCATCTAATAAATAAAGAGATGAAGGAATTGAACAAATGCTTCCAGAGGAAGTTACACAGATTGCCAATAAGCAATGAAAAAGTGTTCAATATCATTACTCACCCGGGAAATGCAGATTAAAACCACAATCAAATGCCATTTGGGAAACACCAGAATAACTTATACTTAAAATTAACACCATTAAATATTGACTAGTTTGTAGAATAGCCCTGCCCCAAAATAGCAGTTTCTATAATGATAATAAGGGCTGTATCTATGTTGCCTAACAGAGCAGCTACTGGACACATGTGACTATTCACCACTCGAAAGAAAGGTGTCTACTATTACTGCTGAACCAAATTTTATATTTTTAAATTCAAATCAATTTGAATTGAAATTTGAACAGCTATCTATATTAGAACAACTGGAGTTCTTACTCATTGTATATGAGAATGGGAAATTAAATGACCATTTAGGCAAATTTCTTAGTTTCTTATAAAACACTGATAGATACTTAGACAACATAAATAGAAATCTAGATTTATGAGAATAGCAAGAAGATTTCAACTGGAATGTTTGTAACAACTTTATGCATATTAACTTCCAAACTGGAAAGACCTTAAATGCCTACCAGACAGTAAATGGCTAAATGACCTTGGTATCGCCATGTAAAGCAACACTTCTCAATGAGTGAAAGAAAAATGGAGCAACATATGTGAGGCTCAAAAACCTAATGCTAAGTAAAGAAAGGGTTAGAGAAAGTGGTCTATTCTATATAATTCCATTTATATGAATTTCTAAAGCAGCACTAATCTATGACCATTAAAATCCAAATAGAAGTTGTCTCTGGGAGTGGGGGAAGAGATTTACTGAAAACAAGTGTTTTGGAATTCATTGGGAGAACAGTAAACCTTCTGATATGATAAATTTTCAGGTTGAACAGTTATCTCCATATTTAAGAAGTTATTCAATTTTATATTTAAGATATATATTCTGGTGGATATTTGACTGTTCTGATTATTTCAATTCACAGAATATACAACTAAGCATTACCATTAAATTCACACATTTAATACAAACTTGTCTGAAAAGGAAAATTTTAAGAAAAGAAATACTGAATTTCTCTTGCTTGTAAGTTGTGGACTCAAAGCATCATAGCTGAAATTATTATCTCCAGGAATAAGTAGAATGGACTTTTAATCTCAGCTAATTTATGCTGAAGTTTCTTTGTGATAAAATTATTTTGGGGAAAATAGGTAGTTTACAACCCACGCTATGCAGGAGTATCATATTAAATGGTAATATCAATACATTGAATAGTTCATAAAATCAAAGCAAATACAGTGTCCCACCAAGGGAACATCCTTTTGTGCTTGAGTGTGATATATTATGTTACAGAATCACAAGCAGAAATAACCCCCCTTTTATGAACTGGTAATCTATATCAATCTTTTATTATAAAACATAAACATATAATTCTATAATATAACAATATCACACAAGGGTATTTTGTAGACAAAAACTTGGAAGTCATTAAGAAAGAAGATTTATTGATTGAAGCAAATTCACTTTATTCAAACAACTAAATTACTACTGCCAGTGGGTCCTTTAAAAGCCTTGATAATGTAGTGAGTTTTATAGCAAATATAACTGAAATATATGCTAAGTGGGCAAGTGCATCCTTCTGCAGTACAGATGAAAGCACCATAAGTCAGATACACATTTAATTTGTGAAGTGTCCCAAAGAATCCCTAGAATAAAATATTGCCATGTCATATTCTCAAAACTCTCTAACTATTAATTTATGTTGCTAGAATTTAAAAAATGAAGCTTTTATCTTTCTTCTGCCTCTTAGAGTGAAATCACTGGGTCATGATGCACAATGTAATGCAAGACATTTCCAAGCACAATGAATTTAGACAGTAAATGGCAGAATTCCATTATACTAATTCTGCACAAAGCATGCGTATTAACGAAGAAACTCTAATTCAATGATTGAACACATGTACATGTATGGTGGACTTTGTTGCAAAGATGTATTTTCTTGACAAGAATAAAAATAAATTGAAATTGAATTGTATATATATTTTATATATATATATGGGAGCTTTGATATATCAATAAATACTCATAAATTTAAGATGAAATAGTAATCATTTTTATGCATTTTAGAAACACTATATAATTTGTAAAAAACTATGACAAATGTTTCATTATTTCACAGATGATTATCTACATAGAATATGTGATAATCAAGGGAAAGTCTATCTGATTAAAGAAAAAATTATCTTTAGGGTAGTCAGTTATAAAATAATCCTAAGGCATCATGCAGAGTCTTAAATTTGTTCTTCCCTAAAAATTACCTCCCATAATTCTAAATCCTAGGTCTTGCTAAATGCTTTGAGTACCAAATGTCCATGTGGGGAAACATAAAGAATAAACATTTTGGACTACTGAATTCTAACAGCATTGCTAAATCCAATTTTTTTAAAGGGTAGTATAGCCGAAGAGGTAAAGCCAGCAGTTACTTTGTTTGCACAGTAAAAACAGCAGTCCCAGCTAGTGGTGGGACCTCCCTGGATCTCATCTGATATCATGGAAAAATAGACCGAAGGTGGGAGGCTGAGGCAGTGGATTGCTTGAGTTCCTGGGTTCAAGGCCAGCCTGACCAAAGGAAATACTCCATCTTTACTTTTAAAAAAGTAGAAAAACTAAACAGGCGTGGTGGCTCATGTCTATAGTCCCAGCAGCTCAGGAGGCTGAGGCAAGAGGATTTTTCAAGTCCAGGAGTTTGAAGTTGCAGTGAACTATGATGCCATAGTCCTCTACCCAAAGTGACAGAATAAGACTCTGTCTCAAAAATAAATAAATAAATAAAATAAAATACAAAAGGAAAAAAGATAAAAGAATCAGAAGAAATACATCCAATGAAGAATACACAACTTCCCTCCTCAAATAATAACAATTTTCATAGTTTTGTTTGTTTGTTTGTTTGATTTTTAAATCAGCAAGAAGCCCAGGCAAGGACCAAACTCACAACTCCTGGTTTCCGAAGCCAGTGCTCTAACCACTGAGTTATGGTCCCAGCCTAATAGTTTTAAATAGGTCTAAAAAAGTGTGACTGCACATCTTGCTATGAAATAATTAACTCAATAAAAGAGACAAACATTTCAATGCTGACAAAAAGAACACAAGAAGAACAAGAACTGGCAACATTCAACAAGAAAGGTTTAAGAAAGATAAATTATCACAGAAACATCCCAAAAGAGAGGTAACCTGGAGAGTCCAAATAATGCTGAAAACAGAGATATATTCATAAGAAAACCATGTTGATGAATAGTGATATTTTATCCATTAAATAACCAAGATTCTTTTATTGTTTCTAAAAAAATAACCAGGCACATTCTTCTTTTTTTTTTTTTTAAATAAAATAATACAAAAAAAACCATTTAATTTAAAAAGTTAAAAATTAATTTGTTAATAGGGAGGGGCTGGGGTTTGGAAATGGGGGTGTCGACTGGGGTGGGGGGGGGGGTGGTTTTTTTTTATAAAAGAAAAAGATGAACGATTGTGTTATTAATATTATGACACCCCAAAAATAAAAAAAAAAAATTTTTTGTTTAAATGTGTTTTTTTTTTTAATTTTATTTTATTTATTTTTTTTTTTTTTTTTTA
>CAUYON010025495.1:0-17791 GCA_963573935.1 Arctocebus calabarensis | reverse complement strand
TTACAGATAGCCTTCATGGCATTTTCTTGATCACTATATAAAGACATTGATACTCTACATTTAATAAGTTTCCCCAGTACCCTGCTAAGATGCACCGTAGGTGTGATCCCACCAATTGCCCTCCTTCCACCCATACTCCCCCCTCCACTCCCCTCCCTTTCCCCTATCCCTGTATTCCTGTGCTATAATTGGGTTCTAGCCTTCATATGAACGCTATGAATTAGCTTCATATTAGGGCTGAGTACATTGGATACTTTTTCTTCCATTCTTGAGATACTTTGCCAAGAAGAACATGTTATTTTTGTTGCTGTATTGCCTGTGGTGTCTTAGTCATAAATTCTGTCCGCCTAGACCAGTGGTTCTCAATCTTCCTAATGCTGTGATGCATTTTCACTGTTACAAAGGGGTTACGACCCACAGGTTGAGAACTGTTGCCCTAGACCAACATCTAGAAGAACTTTTTCTGTTTTATTCTACAATTTTATGGTTTAATGTCTTATCCATCCTTATCCTTGTGGTTTAAGACCATTTATCCATCCTAAATTAAATTTTGCATATGGTGAGTAGAGAGATGTCTATGGGTCTTGCTTTATTCTTCTGCATGTGGGTCGCGACCCATTTCTTTGCCCCAGTGTATTTTGCTGTCTGCTTTTGCAAAGATCAATTGGTTGTAGCTATATGGTTTTATTCTGGGTTCTCCATTCTGCCCTATTTGTCTATGTCTCTACTTTCGTACCAGATCCATGGTATTGTGGCTACTAGCCTTGGAGAGTAACTTGAAATTGGATAATGTGATGCCTCCAGATTTGTTTCCTAGGATTGCTTCAAGTATTTTGGTTATTTTTTGATTTTATAAAAAATTTAGGATTGTTTATTCTAATTCTGTGACCAACGATCTTGAATTTTTGATGGGAATTGCATTGAATTTGTGAATAACTGTGCAGTACAGACATTTTAATGATATCGATTCTTCTCATCTAGATGCATGTGATGTTTTTCCATTTTTCTGTTATCTATCACTCCTTCCATCAGTGTTGTGTAATTCTTTTTTAGAGGTCCTTTACTTCCTTGGTTATGTGCATTTCCTTCATAGCTATTCTGTGCATGATATTAAGTCCTTAATTTGATTATCAGGTTGAACCTTTATTAGTACATAGAAATGCTGCTTACATCAAAAAATCAGAAAGATCACAAATTAACAACCTGATGTGACATCTCAGAGAATTATAAAAAAAGAGAAAATCTTTAGAGCTAGCAGAACAAGAGAAATAATAAAACAGAACAAACTAAACATATGGAAACAAACAAAAATACAAAGGATTAAAGCGACAAAAGTTGGTACTTCAAAAAGAGTAATTTACAGACTACTAGCCAGCTTAAGTAGAAGAGAAAGGATTTAAATAAGCTCCTATTTAAATCAGTTGTAATGATACGACGGATTACAACTGATACGACAGAAAATATACAATATCATCTATGAATACTATGAAAACCTTATGCACACAAACTAGAAATTAGAAAGCAAGGAAATGAATAAATTTCTGGAAACACACAAACTCCCAAATCAAAATCAGGAAGAAATAGAAATTTTGAGTGGACTAATAACAAGTGGCAACATTGAAGCAATAATAATAAAATTCCCAAAGGAAAAAGCCCTGTACTGGAAGGATTTGCAGCCAAATTCTACCAGAACTACAAAGAAAAATGGATACCTATTCTATAGAAATTATTCCTTAACATTGAGAAGGAAGGAGTCCGTCTCCAAAGCCTCTATGACCTTAATACCAATATCCCTTATGAACACAAAGGAACAAAATACTACCAAACCTAATTCAACAACACTCAAAAATATAATCTGCCAAGGATGCAAGGATGGTTTAACTAATGCAAATCAATAAATATAATAAACTCATAAATAGAAACAAAAATAATGACATACCATCACATCAACTGATACAGAAAAAGCATTACATAAAATCTAGCACCCTTTCATGGTAAAAGAAAATAATAGTAATCCTCAATAGACTAGGCATAAAAGGAACATCACTCAAAATTATAAAAGCCATATATGGCAAACCCATAGCCAACATCATAATCAATTGGGAGAAGCTGACGTCTTGCCCTTAAGAACTCAAACAAGATAAGTAAGGGGTTCAACAGTCACCAATTCTATTCAACATAGTATCAGATGTTCTAGACAGAGCAATCAGACAAGAGAAATAAATAAAGGGCATCTGAGTCAGGGAAGTGGCATCCCTGTTTGCTGATGATCTGATCTCCTATCCTGAAAATCCTAAAGACTCCACCCACAGTCTCTAGCTTTGATTACTTAAACTGCTACACTGAAAACAAGAAATATGGATTAAGCTTCTAGGTTTAAACTCTGAATCATCTTTCTTAGTTTGGAGAGTATTCCAATGACTTAATGTTTCTTGAGTCATCTTAACATGATGTTGTTATCAATAACTTTTGTGCCAGCAGGGACTTTATAAATTGCCTAGAATAATTTTTTTTTATTTTATACATGAGAAAAATAAAGCTTAAAAAGTTTAAGAGCCTTTAATCTTTGAGCTATCATAGGGATATGATAACTTGAAAACAGTGCTCAAGAAAAGAGTCTTGGGATTGTTCCAGGGTGTCATTCTGCTTACATTTTTATGTAAACATAGGTAAAACACTCATAAGGAAAACAACTGAAATTTAGGACAATCACCTATGATCTATTTTTTATCTTGAAGGTACACACCGTG
Source organism: Arctocebus calabarensis (assembly GCA_963573935.1). Classification (NCBI taxonomy): domain Eukaryota; kingdom Metazoa; phylum Chordata; class Mammalia; order Primates; family Lorisidae; genus Arctocebus; species Arctocebus calabarensis. The sequence goes on along the minus strand of CAUYON010025495.1, from coordinate 15,041 downwards.
ACTTTTAAAAAATTTCAACTCTTCCCTGGTATGCAACCAGCAATCTGTGGGCTTTTAAAATAGATTAGGTGATAATACTACATTTTGGTTTCTATCCAGTAAAATAACACCAATATAAAGTGCTTTCTTTTTCCTTAGCACTTTAAATATTCCATATGCCATCCTTAGTGTATTTAAATCTCATTTTATTTTATATGCAGTTTTTAATAATTCATGTTGCAAACATTCAATGTTTTAGTTTTCCTTGTGCTGTCATGTAGATTTTGCTTGCAGTTTAAATAATTTTTGGACCTTAAAATTACTTGGGTTTATTTCAATGAATGGTAATGCTCACATTGTCAATATTTTATCCCAATACATAGCTCTATTGTACAAAAGGGAGAAATAATTAAGGAATTCCCTACACTGTCATTTGATAAAACACCTTTCCTTTGTAGCAAGAATTGTGTTTTATAGAGATCTTCTTTTAAGTACAGAAGCTCTTCACATTTATTACAAAAAGACCGACAAAAATAATTACTTAAAAAATTCTTCCCATCCAGTTGATGTCGTTCTGACAAAGTATCTCTTTGAATTTGAAAAGCGTAGTGAAAGTTCTGGGGCTTTTACAGTCTATGCATTCACAGCTGAAGGAAGAAGACACAGCAGTAGGGTGGAATAGGATCATTGTAGTGATGCTGACTCTAATCCTGGACCCCAGCCATCCCCCAAGTTTCCCACTATTCCAGTACACTTGTCAGTTTATCTTGTTATATAGCAGAGTTGTCACCAATAACACATTACTGAGATGAATACGCTTCTTTGTAAATTGAACACGCTCTAGAGATTTAAAAAAATCACGTATTCCATATTACTGATTTTTTTTTTTCAAAACGTGGATATATTACTGATTAATGGATGGAGATTATTTCCCTCTAGTTCTTTTACAAATTTAAATTTCTTTGGGAATTTTGACTGATGGAGGAGGATGGAACAAGGAATTCTGGAAGAAAAAAAAACGTGTGGAGATGGAAATGTCTAGCCAGGGTGGTCTTATCAGGGTCTATGAACAGAACGTAGTGACAAGGACTCTTACAGGTAGGCGTGTGTGCATGTGTATATGTGAGGGAGAGAGGCGGGGAGAGTAAGAGAGAAGTGGAAAGAGAGAATGCAGGAAAGGATAATGAGAAGATGCCAGCCTGTTCTTTGGCTCTTATCCCAGGCTTCATTGAATTCAATGGATTTCCAAATAAAGTTACTTTCTGAGAAAATGACATTCAATTCAATTTCAAAATTACAGCCATTGTTTTTTTCTACTATATGTAAAGTATATGAAAACTCAGGAAAATAAATAAACAAGCAATGCTAATTTTTCCAAACATTTAGAGCTAGTACAAATAAGGAGATACATTACGATTTAATGTTATCAATGTATGTAACAAAACCACAGAACTTTCTTAACTGGAAGAAACTTAGATATGATTGGTTAGATTTAATTCATTTAGCCAAAAGAAAAAAAAAAGAAAAAGAAAGGAAGAAAGAAAAAAAAAATCTAAGTCTAAGGGCAGTGCCTGTGGCTCAGAGGAGTAGGGCGCCAGCCCCATATGCCAGAGGTGGGGGATTCAAATCCAGCCCAGTCCCAAAACTGCAAACAAACAAACAAACAAACCAAAACTAAGTCCAAATAAGGCAAATGATTTGTAAAGAATTCCAAATAAGTCTAGCATTATACATCTATTCAAAATAGGCTTAAAAGTCTACAAAAAAAATGAATTAAAAGTCAGGTCTGAGGTACACCATGACCATTATTATTCTGAATTTGCTTATGAGAAACTAGTCTGCAACTTGCTAGAGAATCTTTTTGACCTGAACTTGGCTTTTGAGACACCAATGTGAACTACGGATTTATTTTTCATCAAGGTGAGGCTAGAGAAGGCTTTTCTTCTCTCTTAGAAGTTCCTCCCATTTTCTAATTTATTGTGAAAACAAATGAGAAATTAGTCATTATCAGTATAATTTTCAAAGTTGTCTTTAGACTCAATGCTAAGGCTACAAAGTTGTCAACTATCAGACTCTAAAGCATAGTTCACAGTCAAGGCCAATTAGAAATCCTTAATTTCTCCCAAGAGTCTCATACACATGCCCTGTCAGATCAAAAGCCATATTCTCCACACAACCATTGAGTACTAGTTGCCAGTTGAAAATGTGTTTTGGGGCACCTTCTTAAAAATCTCTCCTAAAACACTTAGTCAAAATGCTTAGTTAAAATGCTCAAGATGAACCTAACTTATTTTTAAAAAAATGGACTTTTGTAAAACATCCAGTCTGAACATATATTGTTTTCATTGTGGAAGCTTATTTGATAATTTCTTCCAAAGCCATAGAAGTCTTCACTTAGTTATTTTTTGTCTTTGTTGTCAGCTCAATTTAGGAATCTTTCTAAAAATTTTTTGTCATTTTTATCATCCAGTGACACCAATTTATCCCAATCCCAAATTTTCCCTAGAAATTTCTTCCTGGTGAAAGGTGCTATCTCTTAAATCTATGCTTATTAAGTTTCACCTCTTTGGTCTCTATGAAGAATGAATCCAAATATACCGTGAGGCTCAAATGAAGAATTAGGCATCTGTGACCTTCCTTTTCAGCAGAAGTGTCTCATCTATTATATGCTAAAGTGGTCTGCTAAATATTAGCCACATTATGTAAGCATGAAATGTTAGAGTCCAAGGTGAACATACATCTGGATTTACTGATCTATCCATCATAGAACTTAATGAATAAATATCTTGTTCTGGAGCCGACCAAGATGCAGGAACTTAAGTGCCGACCATGTAATTTTTCTTTCTGAATGTAGCTCTGAATAATTGCAATATATCAAACCCTCTCTGTCCATAGTTTAAATGTTCTTTTTCATTTATATATCCAGCAAAACAACATATTAACCTACTAATCATTATTCCTAAACTCTGTGACAAAATATCAAAGAAAACCTTTGAAAACAGGAGTATGCTGCTATAGTGGGGAGGAGATGAATCACAGAACAGACAGAACTTGGCCCAAAGTCTGATTCTAAGATCAATCAGCTTTTGACATATGAACAACAGGCTATATCTTTTAATCTGCTTCCTTATCTGTAAGATCAGAATGCTAGCAACCACGTAAGTCAATTTTCTAGATTAAAATAGTTACGCTAAGTGAAGTACAGTACCTGTGACGTATGGAAATATGCCATAAAAAATGTTAATTAGTTCTTCTTTTTCTACTTTCTTGTTCAAAAATTGAAAAAAACATGTGTTGAAAAAAATAGTGCTCACTATGAACACCAAGCATCTTATCACAGGCATAAATACTATAGTAATACTGTCCTGTGTGTATAAAAGTAATATGAAAGAATTGGCCCTGTTTTTTATGCATTATCAATTGTAAATACAACAGAGACAAATTACGGACAACTGTGTATTTCTGATATGTATATTGGGTTTTTAGTGTCTCTTCAAATTTACTTTCATTATACTATAACAAGGATAAATATTGAAAAGTCTAGGTAAAGTTGTACATGATAAACAAATTATCTGTGGACATAAACTTGGACATATTTTGGGTTAAAATGTCAAAATTGCCTAGCCCAATGTAATTTGTCATAGCATGACCTTTATGTCTTGCCTTTGAACTCAGCAGAAATCAAGGGGAATGTTTGTCAAGTAGATAATTAAATAAGTATAAATGGCCAAAATGTACCTCTATAGACAAATTTGTCACAGCACTGACAAAAATACCAGGTCTCAAACAGAACTCAGCAGAAGGCTAGAGGCTCAAATGACAGGTAACTAGGGGGAGAACATAACAAACTTCTTTTGGCATCCCCAGTAATACTGAGATTTGCTTTTTTGGATTTTATATTATTTATTTATTTCTTTATTTGGGGACAGAGTCTCACTATGTTGCCCGTCAGTAGAGAGCTGTGGCGTTACAGCTCGCAGCAACCTCAAACTCTTGGGCTTAAGTGATTCTCTTGCCTCAGCCTCCCGAGTAGCTGGGACAACAGACGCCCGCCACAACGCCCGGCTATTTTTTGGTTGTATTTGTCATCACTGTTTGGCAGGCCCAGGCTGGATTTGAACCCTCCAGCTTGGGTGTATGTGGCTGGCGCCGTGGCTGCTGAGCTGCAGGTGCCGAGCCTTATTTGGATTTTATTAAATGATGATTCTAGAAGAAACATACTACCATATACACAGAATAAAGTTTGAAAATTTAATTAATAGGTGAGGAAGAACTGATAAATTCCAATTCTCGATCTTCTTTCTTTGAATATCATTTCACAATGCATTCAGTAACATGGTAGTAAATTTGCCTGAGAATAATTATGAGCTTTTTTCCATTCCCTATGCTTGGTGCTGATTTATTAAAACATAGAAGAGATTTTTTACCTTTATCTTCCCCTTCCCCTCTAGAGTCAAACGCTTGGAGGTGCACACACACAGCCATAGGGACACAGACGCACGTGGGTGCACACACACACCACGAGACGTGATTATGTTTTCATAAGCAGAAGACAGAAGCAGATGGTAGAAACTGTGAATTTCTAGCAACAGATTTTGAGACCACAATATTATTCTAGCAAAACAACTAAACCTACCACTCATGTAAACTGATCAATATAGAACTCATTAATAAGTCCAAATATTTCTAGCCGTTTACTAAATAATTAAATCAGTGGCGATATAGACAAAATTAATAGTATATTTTTCTTGAGTCTCAACTCTGAGATTATTTTACTTTTGCAGAGAAAAGAAAAGAGAAATAAAAGTAATTTAATTTCCTTTGGCAAATAAAATTACTCAAAAAAAAAAAAAAGAAACCCCAAGGAAATAGATTTTTTTTTCCTTAGAAACAGAACCTAAGCTATAACTTACCTGATATAAGGGAAAATGAAAAACAAAATCAAAGGAGCAAATGACCAAACAAGAAAGCTATTTTGTGTCATGCACAAGGGCAACCCTAATAAAGTTCTAGAATTGGAAATCATAGGATTCTAGCCTGGTGGAGAGCAGGCATCTTGTGTACACAAATGTGCTCATGTGCTCTCACATAAAAATGCATTTTTATTACCCAGGGAGAAAGTAAGCCTCCAGGAGGGTAGAAGAAATAAAGTACTGGAAGAGCTGAGATACTGAGGGAGAAATTGATATTGCTGTGGCCTTTGTTTATAATATCAGAGTCTATGTAAAGAACCTCAGGCTGATACAAATGAATAATAAACCAGCAGATTGCCAGACTACTTTTTTTATCTCTTCAAAGTCTAATGGTAATAAAGCTTAGTATACTCGTCAGATCTACTAATTCAATGAGTGGTCATTGCTCACAAGCTGCATATAAAAGAGTTTTTAAGTCAGGAAAGGATTTCCCTGGGTTGTTTCCTTCTCTTGGCAAGCATTCCTTCAATGCAAAAGAGAAGCTTTTTTTTTTTTTTTTTGCACTCTGCAAAATGTATTCTCTTTTAGGTTAGGCTATACATTGAACTTCAACATTTAAAAAGTACTTTATGAAATCTTCCCTAAAATTCCATAATTTCTTCATATATGCTCTCAGATAACCCAGATAAAACCATGGAGTTTTATCACGTAAGGTTGAGAAATTTTAGCTGGATTGCAGTTTTCCACATAGGGTTATTATTTTTTCCTCTATTCTTGAAAACGTCAATTCAGACTTTAGAATGTCAAAATGAGCAGCTTCAAAATAGTTGTGTGTACTACCAAATTGATATGACCCCATAAATCACATGTTTTATATTTTTCTCCTAAAAACATAATAATAATCTGTTGATAAAGCAAAGTCCAGTTTGTCATGGTAGTAAATGAGAACTCTTTCTTGGAGAAGTGGTTGCTCAGAAGGCAGAAGTTAAGGGAGATGATCATCTAATAGCATTGAAGGCTTTTGATTAGGTATTTTAAGGTGTGTCTTTCCATGTCTGGATGTAATTGGCTTGGTCAAATTTTGTATTGTAACAAATAGCTTATTTATGATTAATGGAATTGATTGAAGATATAGTCTTGATGAGTTAACTGGTAAGCAAAAAAGTTTTCTTAGTAATCTACGGTCCTAAGAAAGGCTTCGTGCCTCGTATGCAAGTTATCTATTGTGGGGGAAAAAAATCTGGTTTAAAATATATTCTTTGGATAAATGGAGTTTTGGAGAGTTGCTAAAGCTAACAAGGAATGTATTTACCATTTTATATGATTATCTTCAGCAAAATTTGTATTAATAGTAGAGGCATATTAATATAGGGACCCCAGTCTTCATTCTCCGAATTAACCTATGGACTTGGTATCCCAGTTTTCAGAACTGAACTCGTGAGATCCAGAAAATCAGTGTATCAGTGTGTATTTGGAGATATATGAGAGCCCATATCATGAGGTAGCGACAAGTATTCTTAAGTTCAGATCCTCTCAAGATAATAGTTTATTTGTTAAGTACAGAAAATAGAGGTCAAATGTGTTTACTGTCAACTTGTTTAATATTTTGAGACATGAAGCCTAAAGGAAGCGTAAGCCAACAGCCAGATTGGGAAGAAGACCTTTGCCTTTCCCTCTGACCAATTACAGACATGAGGGTTGTGCTGGGCAATATCTAAATAATCCTCAACCCATACAGACTGAAGAGAGTGAGGCAGAAGGCAGAGCAGGTGCAGCTGCAGCTTGGCTGTCCCTTTGCACAATGAGATGGGCAGCTCCCAAGGAGAGGCCGTGGAACAAGGCCTGCAGATCAAGTACGCGTCTTAATTATGATTCAGGGCCCAGCCCAGCAATGAGTGTGGGAGGAAAGGAGCAGGCGGGCTTTGGGCAGAAGTTTCCCCTATCACTTCAGTTCTGAGGGTCATAGGGGAAGTGGGCTGGAGCCAGGAGCAAGTGGAAGAATAATCATCTCTCTGATCTCAACTGTAGTGAAGGAACATTTACATCCTTTCATCAGAACTTGCCAATATCTCTGAGGGGGTGGAAGAGGAAAGGATTTATTTCTGTGTAAAAAGAGATAACATTTAGATTCTCACTAGAGTGAATTATATTTCCTTTTACTTGCTGCTAGGCATAAGCGCACACACACACAAACAGGAGATACATTTGCAGGAATATTGAAGACAGAAAAGTCTTTGCATCTTTGAAAGTAGTGGATTTTTTTCAGATGATTATCCAACGTTTTACATGGACATGCAACTCCAGAATATTATCTTAATGGCCTCAATCAAGTCACACTTCTTTGATTTTGGCTTTTAATTTACAAGTTACTTACAAATAGCTAATATATGTATGACATTTTAAATTTTTTATAAAATTCTTTTACATGTATAACTAGAATATTCAACCTGTAATAAAACTATGTCTGAAAGGGAAATATAAAAAGACAAGCAAGAGACATATGTTGTGGGTTAGAGTCAGGATTTAAAAATGCTATAAAATCTTTAAGGTGTAAAATATCTATTTTCCCTAAGAATTACACAGGGCATAAATGACTTTTACAAACATGAGTTAATTTAAAACAAATAATAAAGCAAAATTTCTAAAGGAATGTTTTTGCCTCAATTTTGGCTTAGCTTACCTCAGATCATAATAATTGACAGAAAATAATTTGATATAACTATCAAAAGAAGAACTTGATGATAAAGACTTTTACAAGGTATTGAGAATTGCTAAGACTATTGTTAGACTGATTTTGAAAGTTTTATGTAAGTAGTATGCATATTTTAAGAGAAATGTGAACATTCTTCTACTAATAAAGGGACTGAAATAAATTTTCTTTCCCAAATACGTGTTGAGTGCTCACCAGATTTACGAGCTGTTCATTTTAAATGATTTTTACATTTCATAATATTAAAGATCTCTAATTTGTCCATTACTACAAATCTGCTGTTAGAATATTTGGTGCCATATATCCACTTTACAGGTTTAGTATTTTCCTTTCCTTACACATATTCAGTTTTCCCCCCAATAAATGTCAAACTGTGACAAATGACAAAAATTTTCCACTTTTAACACACTTAATGATTTCCATTTTCCTCACAAATCATTATCATAAAATCCAAATTTTTATGTTTCTTTTTTATACTAACGTTTATAAAATGTCAAAAGCAATAAAATATTTCAAGCAGCTCTAAGATGTATTGACAAAGAGGCTAAAATTGGTTAGATTGCTGAAACAAGAATATTGGCAGTCACTTACCACCCTCTCAATTAAGAAATGGCTTGGGTGGTAAAAGCTTAACACACGTCTTTTTATTCTAACTCTCAATAGGAGATTTTTCTGACTTTCATTGCCTCTCTAAATTATCGGAAATTGGAAAGCTCTGTGTGAGTTGGGACCTTGTTGCACTTGGTCATTATTTGTGTTCTTGTGGACAGAGTAATCCTATAACATGTTTGACATGTGATGAATGTTTGTAAAATTAGTGAGGAGACACAATTCTTATCCAGGTTGTACGTGGATATGCCTGTTTTTTGCAATAGATCCCGTAGCCATGGTTCTCCAACACAGAAACCTACACCACGACGCGGCAGGGGAACAGAAGGAGGAGGAACTGAACTCAGAGACTGTCCTCCTCACAGGCCAGGCAATTGAAGGAAGTGTCAAGGAAAGAGGAAAAATCAGTCTGGGTGCCAAGTAGCAGGGAAAACACTTTATTTTTTGGAAGAGATTAAACAAAAGAGAAAGTAGACAGACTGAAGTCTCCTAGTAACTGAAATAATATGCAGGGAGTTAAAGTGGGCTCCCTGGCACAAAAGGAGATACCCAGGAGTGGGGCAGAGATGCTGGAATGTGAGCATTCATTTGATCCCCAACAAGACCTCTGTTAAAAGGCCCTGTGCTAAAGTAAGACATGTCCAACATGAAGCTTGTGTTCATAACCACTCCTGAAGCTTCTGACCCTTAGTTTCTTCAATTTTGATAATCTCGAGGAGAAAAATGGTTTAAAAAACAGAGTAAATGAAAGCTAAGAATAAAGTTCGGTATTCCTAGCTTCTAAGAAAATCATCACCCCAGAATTAGAAAACATAGTGGCAGATAATTCTGCCCAGCAACATTCCCATAAGTATGGCTAGTGTGTTAGATGTATCTGCTCGATACATTTAGAGTTTAGCGGGTTGTACTATTGTGTTTAAAAGTACAGTGTTCCAAACTGAGAAACAATCTCTTCTAATCAAATAAAGGAGAAGCATTAAGAGGAAACTAAAAGATGACAGGAGATAAATATAAGTACTAAGTTGCCATTCATTTTTTAAATTAATTATTATTATTATTATTATTTTTGAGACAGAGTCTCACTTTCTCTCCCTGGGTAGAGTGCTATCTCATCATAGCTCACAGCAACCTCAAACTCTTGGCTTAAGCAATCCTCTTGCCTCAGCCTCCCTTGTAGCTGGGACCACAGGTGTCTGCCACAATGCCTGTCTATTTTTTTTTTTTTTTTTGAGACAAGTTCTCACTTGAGCTCAGGCTTTAATTCCTGAGCTCAAGCAATTCACCAGCCTTAGCCTCCCAGAGTGTTGGGATTACAGGCGTGACACACCCCACCTGGCCAACTACCATTCATTTTTAAACAAAAATACTAAATGAAATTGCAGCCAAAGTTGTTAGGTCTTACTAAAATTCACTAAATAAGTATAAATTTTAACACTCCTTTCTTTTCTACTTTCATTAAAAAAAAATTGGCAATTATTTTCCCCTGTTAGGAAGAACTGTATTATACTCTTCGAAATTAATTATTATTCTTTAATATGTAAAACATAACATTTAATATGTAAACAATAACATACATACATATGATACAATGTGGTGGATTATAACGATACTGGAAATAGTAATCATTATAGTACTCACGTGGGTCAAAATACGTTCTTTCTACCCAGCATCCTGTGGAATCCTCAGGATTAGAAAGGTTAAATTATTTTTTTCCACCAAGGGCAAACAGCTAGTAAGTAGTAGAGCCAGTTTCTGAACAAGAAATTATTTGACTCTAAAGTCCACACTGCACTATCTGCCTTGAAAGCTTATGCTATTAATCTCTAAGTAGTAATCAAAGAAATTAATATCCATTCCTATACAATAATCATATTTATACTTTACCACTGTAAAATCAATATAGCCAGAATTGTGTCTATAGAACACTTAGTTTCCATATTGTAAATGCTGTTGTGTTACTCTTGTGACATGTATTAATAAAAGAGAATTTATTTTTCAGTGCTATAACTTCCCATTACTTGTAAGAATAAAGGTATGTAGTATAGGTATCTAGAGACTAGAAATTACTCTGATTTTCCTTAATAAAATAATAAGCTATCTCTACCCAATTGTGACAAATTAATTAAATGGATTCCACAGCCTGATGTTGTGCGTCTATGCAGGAATTTGAAGAGTTGGTCAAGAACAGCTAAATCAATTCAGGTGTCTCCCTACTCAAGCCCATTCACTGTGGTTACCATCTCTCTGTCCACAATGATAACTTGAATCTTTCAGTAGAAACTCTATGGAATATTAATTTTTTTTATTGTTGGGGATTCATTGAGGGCACAAGAAAGCAGGTTACACTAATTGCATTTGTTAGGTAAAGACCTTCTAACAACTATGTTTTGTCCCCAAAAGGTGAAATATTAATTTTAAGATGGAAGTTGAAGGGCCACGTGTTCCAAATCCAAACCATGAAGGGGGTGGGGGGAAGGAAAACTTAAGACCAAGTTCAAATTTTCCTATTCAGATTTAAAAATTTGAGGTCAAAATAGAGAATTAAGTAGAAAAGAGTAAATAAAAATTGCAGGAGGAAGCTTCATAGGTCAAATCATAAGCTAGAGCAAGACAAAAGAAGAAAGATCATAGAGAAGGCAACATAGACAGTGAAACTTTTGTAGACCTAGTGAGAATATCTTTCCCTTCCCACGACCCTGTGGCAATTCACTCTCATCCCCATCTCTGCAGGGTAGAACATTTGATACTTGCCTTTTCTTCCATGACTCCCTGTTGATAGGAATGCTGGGTATATGTCCCTGAACTTATAAGAAGTCAACAAATAGAAGAAAAGACTGTCCTAGGGTGTTAGGATTATAAATTGGAAGAGGTAATAGGTAAGGGAAACACTGGTTTGGAGTCTGGAGAATCTTGTAAAATAGTTTTCTCAAATTAGTTTGATTACAAGGATTATTGAGAATGTATAATTTTTTTTAACAGATGGCTAGGACTTTCCCTGGGTATTCTAATTTTTTTATGGGGATCCAAGAATTTATAATTTAATATATTCTCAGGATTTTTTTTTTATGATTAGGAATGGCTGATAAACACTAACACATGCTAGGACTAAAAGTTTGGAAATACATAAGCTGGAGCAGTACTAAAACATATGAGCAACATAATTACTGAATTTAGTTATTTGAAGTAAGACTATTAGAAAGATGTCTTAAGTGTGGCTCTAGAAAACAATATAAAAAACTTGGGGATGCATTTTAAAAGACTACATTATTTTACTATATCTTAAACTTTCTTGAAAAGGTAGGAAATGCTTATTATAGAAAAATATAAAACAGTTAAATACAAAGCAGATTAAAAATAACCATGTAATCACACTGCCAAACGAATCAGTATTAATTTTATTGTATAATAACATCTTCACACCTCAGGGACATTGTTCTCAAAAAGTTTCCATCACATGTGGATAAAAACTGTATTTAGCAAGTTTTCATAGAAAAAAATGTTTAGAGAAATCTTTTCTTAATTAGTCAGGGTTCTATAGAGAAACAGAACCAAGAGTATATGTGTGTGTGTGTGTGCTTGTGAGTTTGTGTGTATATGTGTGTGTGTATACATGGATAAATATGTTCTAGGACTTAGCTCACATTATTGTGAGGACTAAGAGGTTCCACAATCTACCATCTGCAAAACAGAGAACCAGGAAAGCTCGTGGGGCGATTCAGTCAGACTCTCAAGGCCCGAGAACCAGGGGAGGCTGTACAGCTATTCCCAGATTTGAGTCCAAAGCCCATAAGCGTCAATATATAATGGCAGGAGAAAACAGATGTCTCAGATCAAGAAGAGAGAACAAGGCAGCCCTTCTCCTGCCTTTTTTTGTTTGTTTGTTTTGTAACAGGCTTTCTAAGAATTGGATGATACCCATTTTAAAGATCTTCTTTACCTAGTCAGCGGATTCAAACGCGTCTCTTCTGGAAACATCTTCACAAACAAGTGCGGAATTTTGCCAGGTATCTGGACGGCTCTTAGGTCAGTCACATTTACAAATGAAAGTGACCATCACTATGGTGGCAATATATTAAACACAATTAATCAGCATTCAGGAAGATTCCCCTCTTCCAAATTAACTACACTTGTTGGTATGCAACAACCATTCTCTCATGAAAAAGGAAAAGAAATATTTTAGATAGTATGTAATATGTGATGATTATTTCATATTGTGTCGGCTTTGTCTGTGAAGGGACGTCAAACTCAACTTGTCCCCACTAACTCCCAGAAGTCAGAAATCCTTAAAGTTCAGTCTCTTAAACAGTGCCCTCTGCATGACTGAACAGTGCTATTAATAAAGAAAAAGGAGAATTTAATAATATTTAAAAAAAGAAAAACTTCTGCTAAGAGAGCCTCACTGATTTTTTGCAAACTATTGCAACCTTCTGAGGAAGATTCTTCTATAAGTCATATATTAATAGCTCCTCTTTTTAATGTTTTGAAATAGTCCCTACATAAAATGTCTTTCATGATTGTTTCTTCTTTTGTAAGATAATTAAGGCAAAATTTAATGTAGAAAATTATTTTTCACAAGTTATCTTGGTGCTTAAGTCCATGTTATTAGGGTTTTTTTTTTCTTGTTCTTTGTTTTAAATAACAGAAATTTGTTTTCTCAGCCTTCTGGCAAGGTGGAGATCCAGGTGTCACTCAAATGGATTTCTTCAGACACCACTCTCCTTGGCTTATAGATGGACAGTTTTCTCCCTCCTTCTTTTTGTGGTTTTTCTTCTGTTTGTCTTATTTTCTTATAAGGACACCACTCATAGGCCTCATTTAATCTTACTGCCTTATCACTTAGCAGGATTACATTCCTATGTGTGGGAAGTGAAGACTTCAACCTATGAATTGGGGCTGGAGGGCAGGGATTGTTATCAGGGTACTTGTCTCCGCTCTCTGTCTCTACACACACAAGTGCACCTGTTATACGGAAAGGAAGACAGATGATAGTTTATGCATAGCCAATTGAATTTCTGGCCAATTTTGTGAGGCAGACATTACAAAATACATCAGCTAAATACTTTGCGGATTTTGGTAGTCATACTTTAAGTGTAGAACTTTAAAGTTAGGTTAACTGCGCACTGTGATTTGCTCTTAAAATGTCCGAAACATTTCTGGAGTATAAAAATTCGTATCTAACAGGGAGGCTTAGGAAACGAGGTTTTCGCTTCTCAGAATTTGAAGGACGTGCCTGGTTTGCGGAAAATGTGGGAACATCATGGGTGATTCTAACAATGGAGATGCTAACCAAGGACCTGTGTGCTCTACTGGTGACATGCGTCACCCTTCCCTCTGCCAAGTCAGATGCAAGGGAACGTTTCCATCATAATTGCCACTGACAGAGTCCTGCAGCTTAGACATGTTTATAGACGGAATTCTAGCAAGAAATGCCTGGGATGGTAAAGAAAGTAAAAGTAATCACTTTTCATTCTAGGAGTCACCATCTGGGGAAATGTAAGATGGTATTTTTTCAGCCTTGGCCACCACCTCATTACAAACACTTCATTAGAGTTTTCAGCTGCTCATTTGTCTCCCTTCTCTCCACCTGCACATCCTCCCGGCCAATTTTCAATAATGGCTGTCCCTTTTCCCAGCCCTCCATGTGCCAAGCACTGGACAGATTCTGAAAGGCTTTGCTTCAAAATGAAATGGAGAATTTGGCCAGGACTTAGCTGCCATGGAGACACCCTCGATATTTTGCTTCCAACACACATTTGTCTGAATTGAAGCATTTTTTTCTACTTCATTTTCTTCTTAATGGCACCTCTTCCTCCCCAACTGTTCCAGGGCCACTTCTCTCTCTATTTGTACATTAAAAGAAACCCAGCACTGTCTTCCTTTCAGGCCTCCACGTGTTTAGCATAATTTAACCCACCGTGCTATTTACTTGTACAAGTCTCTTGTCTTTATCTGTCATCCTCCAGAATTATCTTCCTTTCCTATTGGCAACGTCAGAATCTACTTAGCCTGCTTCTTTTCCTTCCAAGCATCTGACTTTAGCTTTGCACTTAGAACTAACATCGTAAACCTATGCAGCTTCCTCACTCTACTTCCCCTCTTCAAATCATAGTAATGATCACTCTTCATCTCAACACTCTTCATCTCAGCTTGGAACTGTTCTTGACTCCATCTGAAAAAAAGACAATGATGAAAAACCTCTTCTCTATCCAACCGCATCGCCCTGGCTAACTACCACCGTCGCTGTGCTGGAATAGTAATATCTTCATATTGCTTTTCTCTGAAATCGCTCCTCCATTCCAATCCATGCTTCCATTCTGCACCCAGAATACTTTTTCTTCAAAATATAAACTAGATCATAGGCCACACCCTTACCTTTACCTCCACTTTAAAAATATTTCAAGATTTTTCTTTTTTTTGTTGTTTTTTATTTATTTATTTATTTATTTATTTATTTATTTTTATTGAATCATAGCTGTGTACGTTAGTTCAACCATGGGATACAGTGTGCGGGCTTCACATGCAATCTGAGATATTTTATCAACCTGATTGACATACCGTTCATGATATTTTCTGGTTTACTATATGAAAACATTTTTGATCCATATTTAGAAGTTTTCTCCTGACCCTCTGAATATGTACCACACATGTGATCTCTCCCTTTGTCCCATCTCCCTCCACCCTCTCCCTCCTCTTCCCTCCCTCTCCCCTTTCCCCGTCTTCCTGTGCAATAAATGGGTTGTAGCCTTCACTTGAACAATAAAGAATTTGTCTCATATTAGGGGTGTATACATTGGATACTTTTTCTTCCATTCTAGAGATACTTTGCTAAG
>CAUYON010025494.1:0-10878 GCA_963573935.1 Arctocebus calabarensis | reverse complement strand
ATACGGTCCGGAGTGAACCTCCGAGCGGCCGGCGCGCGGGGGCGGGGCCGACACGGTCCGGAGTGAACCTCCGAGCGGCCGGCGCGCGGGGCGGGGCCGACACGGTCCCGAGTGAACCTCCGAGCGGCCGGCGCGCGGGGCGGGGCCGGCGCGATCCCGAGTGAACCTCCGAGCGGCCGGCGCGCGGGGCGGGGCCGGCGCGGTCCCGAGTGAACCTCGGAGTGAACCTCCAGGCGGCCGGCGCGCGGGGCGGGGCCTCCGGGCGGGATGGGCTGACCGCGCCCCCCGAGAGCGGCCAGCCGCGAGCTGACTGGTTTCCTCCTGTGCGCCAGGTCCATGCTGGGCAGGATCGAGGCGCAGGCGTTCGGGTTTGACGAGACCTTCCAGGCCTATCGGAAGGACGATTTCCTTACGGTTGGTACCTTGGGTCGCTTCTGATTTTTAACTTTCTCGTAGATTCTTGCGAATGCGCCATTCCGTAACGACGTCGTCGTCTTGTAGTTTGGGAATAATAAAAGGTGCAAATGATATCTTTTTTTTTAAGCGTCTTTGCATTTCCCATCACCATAAATTTGTTTTTTCTATGTAGCTCATCCCTTTACTATCTTCAGTATCTTGTCCCACAGAACTTTCCAATTCTGGAAAATGACTTTGTCTCTAGAACATCAGTTTCTCTCTTCTTTAATAGACACACCTTATTTCAAAATACTATTACCCAGCTTTATCACTGGCTTTATTTACTAGGCTTAGCTCCAAATTCTTAATACTTTTGATTTCTCGAAATAAAATCCACTCTTAAAACTGAGCAGTTCCAAATGAGAAATCTCCCCCCAAAGAGTGTTAAGCAATGGTATTGTGGTGAGAATTAGTGTCTGGTTGCTCAAGGTGACTACTTAGGAAAGGGTAGAATTCACTTGAAAGTGTAAGTTCCTGTGTGTTTGGTAAAATTTAATCTTATTTTCGATTCTGGGTTTTTTCTCCTTAATCAAATGGGAAATAATTGCTATGGTTTGTGAAGTTATCCACATTCTTTGCCACTTATATGCTTTCTGCATTGGCTTTAGTTTATAGTTAGCAAAGTTTATTTACTCATTCACAAACACTTCCAGAGGACCTGTCCTGTGCTAGGAAATTTGACTAGTGCTGAGAATACAAGGAGAAACAAGACAAAAGCTCAGGTTTCAAGGATCTTACACGACTGTGGTAAGACTGCCAATAAAGGAGAAAAAAGACCATTTAATGTACTGATAAAGGTAGTAAAGAAAAGAAATGGAAATGGAGCAGGGGGAACATTAGGAAGGACTGTCTCAGAGTTCTGTAGGGTAGCAGTTCTAAATCAAGGTGTTGACAGGGCCACAATCCCTCTGAACTGGTAGGGGAGAATTCTTTCTTCCTGGCTTCTAGTATTAATACTTGCTGGCCATCCTTGGCATGTTTTGGTTTGCAGTAGCCACATTTTGATCTCTGCCTTGGTGAACCACATAGCATTCTCCCCTCACCTGTCTGTATCTCTTATCAGGACACCAGTCAGATTGAATTAAGGGTTCACCCAGTTTTAGTATAATCTCAACTAATTACATCTGCAATAACCCTAATTCGAATTGAGGTCACTTTTATTTTCAAAAGATGAAGTCTTACTATGCTGCCCAGGCTGGAGTGCTGCAGCATGATTATAGCACACTACAGCCTCCAATTCCTTGCTGTTAGCAGGACTCCCACCTCAAGTCTTCTGCATAACTGAACTAAAGGTCTTCACCACCATGCTTGGCCTTAATGTCACTCTCTGAGGTTTCAAGAAGGACATGAAGGACGGTGCCTGTGGCTCAGTGAGTAGGGCACTGGCCCCACATACCAAGGGTGGTGGGTTCAAACCCAGTCCTGACCAAACTGCAACACAAAAATAGCTGACATGGTGGCAGGCGCCTGTAGTCCCAGTTACTTGGGAGGCTGAGATAAGAGAATTGCCTAAGCCCAGGAGCTGGAGGTTGCTGTGAGCCGTGAAGCCAAGGCAGTCGACCAAGGGCGACAAAGTGAGACTGTCTCAAAAAAAAAAAAAAAGGACATGAATTTTGGCAGGACACTATTCAACCCATAATAGAGGCTAAATTGATTAAATGCCTACTCCCCTTTATCTAAGATAGTACATTGAGGTTATAATGCTACTGATAGTAACATTAATGACATTTCTTAAAAATTCATGGTTAGATTTTTGTTGTTTTTTATACTTTTCATTTATACCAGTAATGGTTCTCAATTTAATCTTTTTAGAGAAGATCAGGATTTTAAATAACTGAACTTTAGAGTACTGTAAAAATTTTAATATAATTTATTTATTCAGTAAATATTTGTTGAATAAGTATTGAATAAGAACTGTGTTCTTGGCTTGGTTCCTGTGGCTCAACGGGCTAAGGCTCCAGCCACGTACACCTGAGCTGGCAGGTTCAAATCCAGCCCAGGCCCGCCAAACAACAGTGACAGCTGCAACCAAAAAATGGCTGGGTGTTGTGGCGGGTGCCTGTAGTCCCAGCTACTTGGGAGGTGGAGGCAGGAGACTCGCTTGAGCCCAGGAAATGGAGATTGCTGTGAGCTGTGATGTCACAGCACTCTATCCAGGGTGACAGCTTAAGGATCTGTCTCAAAAAAAAAAAAAGAACTGTGTTCTTGCTGGGAGGGGATGCAATTAAAAAGATGAAGAGACCTCACTTGATCCCACATTGTAAGGCATGTACAGTTTGGGAAGCAAGAATTTAAAAGACAAGTTTATGTAACATTAAAATAATTGCTATAATAGAGGATATAAGAGTGGGAGGAAATTTCCTAATGAAGGGGATTTGGCATCAGGGAAAATTTCATGGAAAAAGGTATAGAATTAATTTTGATTGGGTAGCGCCTGTGGCTCAGTGGGTAGTGTGCTGGCCTCATATACTGAGGGCGGCAGGTTCAAACCCAGCCCCGGCCAAACTGCAACAAAAAAATAGCCAGGCATTGCAGCGGGCGCATGTGGTCCCAGTTACTCAGGAGGCTGAGGCAAGAGAATCGCCTAAGCCCAGGACTTGGAGGTTGCTGTGAGCTGTGTGATGCCATGGCACTCTACCAAGGGCCCTAAGGGAAGACTCTGTCTCTACAAAAAGAAAAAAAAAAAAAAAGAATTAATTTTTGATTGTTCAGTAAATACAGAGTTCTTTGACAAATCTCAAGATTTAGTCATAAAATTCCAAAAATTTCCATAATGCAGGCAATTTTTTCTAATTTTCAAGGTCTTCATGTTTGTCATTTTTTCCCATAAGGTAGATAACATTGTTCCCATAGATTCAAAGGAACATATTCATACACTTATTATCTTTACTCATGTAATTACTTGGAAGGAAATAAAGCATTGTGCTTTAAGAGTATGGCCCAGAAGCGGATTTACTTTGAAACTAAAGAATCTTTAGTTTCTTTAGTAACTACTTGAATGTAAATATAATACTGACTACATGATGAGATTGTATAAAGATTAAATGAGATCTTACATGTAAAATGTTTAGCAAAAATATCCATTCATAAGTACTATTATTGTTAGCAACATTTGTAAGAGATGTTATATGTAAAATATTTAGCAAAAATACTCATTCTTAAGTACTATTATTGTTAGCAACATTTGTATATTACTTTAAAAAGTATTTTTCTATTGCTGAGGTGACTCATGTACTCAGATTTAGCTTTCAGCACTTTTCAGACATTTATCACTAATACATATAATAGTTCGATAGGCTTGGAGTTTTGACCCCTATTTATAGCTAAAGAAAGTAAAATTCAGAAAGGTTAAATAATTTGTGTAAGAATGCCCAACAAAGGGAAGAACCCATGCATTTTGACTCTATATTGCATGCTATTTGTACTACCAAAACTCATAAACCAAACAAAGGATATTGTTTTAACTAGACTTCCAGATTTTTGACTTTTTCTTTTCAATTTTAAAACAAATTATGTTCTAAAAGTTCATTTGTGAGGTGATAAATGGATAGAAGGTAGGAAACATTTCTCCAGCAAACATTTCTTTAGTTCCTAGGTCTGTGCAGATAAACAAACACAGTTAAACAGAGGGAGACAGACCGAAAAGTACATTGCGAAGTAATATAAGGCACACCATAGCCACGAGATACTTAGGTGGCACAAAAGAAAAAGTGACCATTTTTGACTGAGGAGGTCAGAGTTGAGACAGGGTCTGACAGATGCACAGGAGTTTATGTACAAAGTAGTGGAATAGTGTTGGAGAGATACACTCCAACACTATTGGAGTGTAGTGGAGGTGATGACATTTTATACCTCTTATGCTGTCCAAAGGCGTTTCTCAGCTTTACCTACCCAATGAATCACTGGAAGGTTTTAAGCAAGACTTTAAATTTTAAAATATGGAGATAATCTTGGCAGAAGTGTGGAGGATGGGTTATCAGGCCTGAGCCAGGAAGCAGTGACACTAAATTGGAGACAGTTGTCTGCCAGACCTTATGGCCCAGAAAGATTGAGAAAGGCGAAGGACTGATAAGATATTGAAAGTAAGGGAAAGTGGGGCATGTAGGGTGACTCCCAAGTTTATAGCTTGGCTGACTGGAGTGGCCAATTATGCCATTCAATGCATAGAAAATGCGAAGAATAAATAAAGAAAATGAGCTCGTTTTTTTGTGCATGTTGAATTTGAGGAGCTTCCAAGTGGTGATGTTGCAGATAGGTGACTATAATGTCTAAACTTTGGGTCACAGGAGATATTCCTGAGCTCAAGATACAGTGTTGACATCCTCATTCTGGAACTAGGGATGCTGAGAATTTTCCACATAAACAACTGCAGAGAAGCCCCTTAACTTACAGAGCTTTCTGGTAGGCCTACACAACACTTCTGCTTACATCTTATGACCAGAACTTAAGCATGTGACCACATCCCAGGATAGGCTGAGGAATGCAGACAGCTGGACACATTGTTGTTCCCATAAAATTGGAATTCCTTAAGGACAAGAGAATCGATACACATACTGGATTAGAAACCAGCAGTCTTCCAGATAGATGAAGTATCAAATATTTGCTTATATTAATTTAGAAATACAATCTTTCCATTGTATATACAATGGATATAAATAAAATAGAAATACTGCTTTTTCCACATTCACATTTTATGAAACAAATTTATTTAAAATCTTCACATTTTATATAATTATCTTTGTTGTTACTGTAACTTGTTTGTAAGTCATCTACTATTTTTCCAAAACACGTCAATTTGCCTAAAGTTGACTTACTGTGAGTCCCTTCTAATGCCTCACTAGAAATCCTGTAACAAACCAAAAGTACCTTTTATATGTATTAGGGCAGTTTAAAAAAAATTCATTTATTTGGTGTATAATTACACTCTCAACAATGTAATTTGCATTACTTTATTTAGGGAGGCATTACAAAGACTTCTTTGATTCTAGGTCAATTCATTGTCAGACAGTGGGTCTATGTCCATTTATAATGACACCTAAAATATATAATTGTTTATAACTCCCAGGAATAATTACTAAATCGGAATTAAATTTCCCTCTTTCAAAATGTTTTATATAAATTAAAATACTAGCATGAATGCCCTTTAATATGAAAGACTTTGAAAACTTATAAGGCAATTTCCTTTTTTCTGAGGAATCGTTTTGGGGAAAAATTTTTTTAAATAATTTTTTTTTTTTTTTTGGAGATAGTGTCACTATATCACCCTGGGTAGAGTGCCGTGACCTCACAGCCCACAGCAACCTCCAACTCTTGGCCTTAAGCGATTCTCTCATCTCAGCCTCCCAAGTAACTGGAAAACTACTGACGCCCGCCACAACACCTGGCTATTTTTTTGTGTTTTTTTTTTTTTTTTTTGGTTGTAGTTGTCATTGTTGTTTGGCAGGCCCAGCCTGGGTTCAAACCCACCAGCTCCAGTGTGTGTGGCTGGCACCCTAGGTGCTAAGCTACAGGCACCGAGCCTTTTAAATACTTTTTAAATATTATTTTATGTAATTGATACCGTTTTTAAAAAACATGTTTACCTTTATTCCCTGAGAACAGAGATTTTTGTCTCCCTTGGCAGAGTACACATACATTCATAAATAATCCTCAGCTCACATACCTGGTCCTCTTCCACTCCCTTTCTCATTAAATGGCATTTATTCTGCCTAGTTTTTCATGAAAGAAATACCCAGGACTCATTTTTGATTGTTCCTACTCCCTTTGTTTCTCCTAAATATCATTGAATCCATCTACTCTACCTCCCTACTTTCTGCCACCTTGATGGATGAGAATCAGCTCTTTCAGGATTATAGCAGTTACCTCCCTTCTGACCAATCTCTTTACAGCCCTTCAGGTCATTCTTCACACTGCATCCAGAATGAACTTATGTGTGTTTGTTTGAGACAGAGTCTCACTCAGTGCCCCCGGTAGAATGTCTTGGAGTCACAGGTCACAGCAACCCCAAACTATTGTGCTCAAGAGATCCTCTTACCTCAGCCTCCCTAGTAGCTGGTACTATAGGCACCTGCCATGGTGTCTGGCTGCTTTTTCTATTTTTAATAGAGTTAGGGTCACTGTCTTTCAAGTTGGTCTCAAACTCCTGACCTTAAGCAACCCACCCCCCCAGCCTCTCAGAGTACTAGGATTACAGGCGTTGAGTCGCTGTACTGAGCCCAGAATGAACTTTTTACTCTGACTTCTGCTTAGGACCCTTCAGAATCTTCCCCCTGCTTTTACATCAAAATACTATTAGAGATCCAGTTCAATTTTAGATCAAGATTAAAACTCTTCACTTGACAGTAGGGTCCTGTTTAATTCCTCAGCCTCATCTGACAATTGGTCCTTCTGGGTTACAGTGAAACTCTTCACTTTCCTTGAATGGAATGTCCCATCCATCCTTTCTCACCTTACAACCTTTCAACTTTATTTGCTACTTAAAAATAACAAACACTCCTTCTAGTGGCTTACTGGAACCAGCTTAGGAGCACCTGATTGGTTAATTTTTAAGAGGTTTTTGCTGGTTGCTAAACTTGGCAACTTGGAACTCCAACATGGAAATCACCAAGTGCTACAAATCAGGGCTTTTTTGTGATGGAGGGGAGTCAGTTGTTAAACGTTTACCAGTGTACCCCTTCCCCAGGTAACTGCTGTTCACCTTTCACATCTAAACCTGTTCTTTTTGCATTAACCATTATTCCTAACACTGAATTCTGCCTATTATGTATTTTGATAGCACCTGCACTTCTTTGTAATTCTCATGCCAAGTTACTCTCTTCACTTTTAGCCTATAAACTCCCTAAGAGCAGGCACTGTATCTATTGGATTTCAAGGAAACTATTAGTTATGTGATGGGAGCAGGAGCCAGACACAGAGAAATGGGTTGTAGATCAGAGAAGTGAAACAGTTTAGAGTCCTCTCTTAGGAAGCTATCTAGGGAAAGAGGGAAAGAGAAAGTGAGCACTGAAGACAATATTGAAAAAAGGAAAAAAAAGATTTTTTTTTTTTTTTTGTAGAGACAGATGCTCACTTTATAACCCTTGGTAGAGAGCAATGTCATCAACACAGCTCACAGCACCTCCAACTCCTGGGCTTAGGCGATTCTCTTGCCTCAGCCTCCCGAGTAGCTGGAACTACAGGGGCCCGCCACAACTCCCAGCTAGTTTTTTGTTTTTTGCAGTTCAGCCGAGGCTGGGTTTGAACCCGCCACCTTTGGTATATGGGGCCTGTGCCCTACTCGTTGAGCCACAGGCGCCACCAGAAGAAAGGAAAATATTTATTGTAACAACTTAAAGAATAAAGAACCAAAGGTCAAAAATATTTATTCCAATCTAATCCCAGCCCTCTATCTCCTCAACTCTTCTCTTCTACAAGTCTATAACCACCATTTCTGAGGTTAATAGTTTAATACATATTTCTCCATACTTTTATTTATTCTTGTATAAATGCACAGAGGTTTTATTTTGTTTTATTACGTACATTACTATTAAACTACTCTTTTTTGACTGAAAATACAGTATTTATGGTTTTCCTTTAGGGTCAATACATAATTCATTCAGGGAATGTTTACTAACTCTATATGCCAGGCCCTCTTATAAACCCTGGGGATATAGTAGTAAACAAGAAAAACAAGACCCCTGCTCTTATGAGGGGGTCTTAAACTCTTATGAGTTTACGTTCTATTCTAATACTTTCTTTCCAATAGCTATATACTGTCTGGTAATAGATACATTGTATTTTTATTATTTAGACATTTAACAATTTAAAATTTTCCTTTTCCCCCATTTGAATTGAATGAGACTTTATTATAGTTATTTTAGAAGTTAGTTTATCATTTATAATAGTCTAACTTGTCTCCCTCAATTCTGTATTTTAGGCTTTTTTCAAAGACCCAAATGTTATTCCCAATTTGAAGTTACTTTCAGATTCTTCTGGACAGTGGAGTACATTAGGTAAATAAAATTTATTTTCATCTTTTCAAGTCATTTTGCTATGATAACAAATTTTGTCTTAGAAATTTTTATTATTAAAATACAAATTGTGAATAATGACTCATCTGTTTGATAGAAACAAGATCAAGGGTGACCTACTATGCCAGACTTGCCTTGCATCTCTCTCCTGGCGTTCTCCTGCTACTGTCCTGGCTTAGTACATCAGAGCATTTTTTTTTTTCCCTTTTTATTCATTTGGAAGCAATTTTTTTTGTATGTCTTCTATGTACTCTGCTACGTATGTGTGAATAAGGAAAAAACCTCTACTCAGGGAATTTGATGAGATGTTAAAACATATGTGTGAATAATAATATATCAAAAGTTCTACCCTTGTAGTGGGAACACAGAGGGGAGTGATCAGTTCTACCCCCAGAGGGAAAGATGCAACTGATATGAGAATAGTTGGGCAAAAATCTTAATTGGGGCTCGGCGCCTGTGGCTCAGTAGGCTAAGGCGCCAGCCACGTACACCTGAGCAGGCGGGTTCGAATCCAACCCGGGCCCACCAAACAACAATGATGGCTGCAACCAAAAAAATGGCCGGGTGTTGTGGTGGGCGCCTATAGTCCCAGCTACTTGGGAGGCAAAGGCAAGAGACTCGCTTGAGCCCAGGAATTGGAGGTTGCTGTGAGCTGTGATGCACAGCACTCTATCCAGGGTGACAGCTTGAGGCTCTGTCTCCAAAAAAAAAAAAAAAAAATCTTAATTGGAATGGGGTCATGGATTTATGACAGAGGAATCAGCCAACTATGAAATATTTCTTATGATAATATTAAATCATGAAGGGGAGAGACTTAAGTCTTCAAAGCCAAACTTTTTTTTTTTTTTTTTTTTTTTTTTTGAGACAGCGTCTCACTTTCTCGCCCTCAACTGAGTGCCGTAGCGTCATAGCTTACAACAACCTCAAATTCTTGGGCTCAAGCAATCCTTTTGTCTCAGCCTCCTGAGTAGCTGGGACTACAGGTACTTACCTCAACGCCTGGCTAATTTTTTTAGAGACAAGGTCTTGCTCTGGCTCAGATTGGTCTTGAACCTGTAAGCTCAGGCAGTGCACCTGCCTCGGTCTCCCAAGTGAGCCCATCCCAGAGGCAAACTTTTTTTTTTTTGAGACAGAGCCTCAGCTGTCACCCTGGATAGAGTGCTGTGGCATCACAGCTCACAGCAACCTCCAATTCCTAGACTCAAATGAGTCTCCTGCCTCTGCCTCCACGTAGCTGGGACTACAGGCACCCACCACAAGGCCTGGCCATTTTTTGGTTGCAGCTGTAATTGTTGTTTGGCGGGCCCGGGCTGGATTCGAACCCGCCAGCTCAGGTGTACATGGCTGGCACCTTAGCCACTTAAGCCACAGGTGCCGCGCCCAGAGGCAAACTTTTTAATAGTAATATTTTTAAAATACATTGAAACAGCTAGAAATTTTAAAGAAAATTGCCCAAACACTTAAATGTTTAGCAACATTCTCTTAAAGTTCTTTTAAGTCAAGGGAAAAAATCAGAGAGTTAATAAAAGACTATTTTGAAAACAAAAACACCCTATATTTAAATTTTTATATTGAGGTCTCTTAATAATAGAACAAATAAAAGCAACATTCCATTTAGAAGAAGACTCTAGTTGGTAATACGGATTTGTACTCAAAAAATGCAAATTGAGGAGGCACGGTAGCTCAGGCCTGTAATTCCAGCACTTTGGGAGGCTGAAGCAGGAGAATCACTTATAGACAGGAGTTCGAGATGCTTCTGAGTGAGAGCAAGACCCCATCTCTATACAAAATACAAAAATTAGCCAGATGTGGTGGTATACACTTGTAGTCGCATATACTTGGGAGGCTAAGGCTGGAGGATCACTGGAGCTAAGGAGTTTGACATTGCAGTGAGCTGTGATCACACTATTGAACTCTAGCCCAGGAGACAGAGCAAGATCCTGTCTCAAAAGAAACAAAAAGAAAATTTATTTTTATATATATATATATATATATATTTTTTTTTTTTTTTTTTAACAAGAACAGTTTATTAAGAATTAAAGGTATAATGTGATGCAGTACAAGCAAGACACTCAAGATAGGTATAATAGTACTACTCACATAAAAACTTAAATTTCACCTCAAAAAAAATCACAAGACAAAAGAGAAAGCAATTTCACTGTTTGAAGTAAGCTATTTCATGCAAAGTATTAACTGCCCCCCCAAAGCCCAACCTCCCAACAAACAAAAACCTATCTGGGAATACTGCTCTGCTAACATATTAACTACAGTTTAATCATTCATAGGAAAACAGTAATTAAGCAATGAATTAAATGAAATAAAGTTCAAACTATCATAAACTCATAAACCATAATGATTTTGCAAGACAATTAATTCCAGAAATCTTATAAACAATATAAAAAGAAGAAACATT
>CAUYON010025493.1:0-18499 GCA_963573935.1 Arctocebus calabarensis | reverse complement strand
TATGCCTCAATTCCATGAAAGGACTGTATCCATTCATTGATACATTCATTCACCTTGCCCCTGGCGGAAGGGACTGTATTCATTCGTTTCCTGGCCAAGGAACCCATACACCTGTATATACCCTGAGACTAAAGGCCTAAAAGAGGAGATGGGGAAAGACCGGGAGAGAAACGGAGAGAGCTTCTCTCTCCCCACTAGAATTCTCTCCTTCTACCAGGAGCTTTAGTGTTTCCTGTATTCTTTTCTGCAAATAAATTCTGTCTTACCACTGGGGGGTTGGGGGTGGGGCATAATATAATGAAGAATAATAAAATACTTGTATAAATAAAGAAAGAAAAAAATAATCAATTGATCACTTATTTGCAGAAAGATTCATTTATCTTACTGGTTAACTTTCCCCAACAATCTTCCTTATTCCATTTCTATATCATACACAAAACTTTAGTATATATGCCAATATCAAGTATTTTTTCTTTTGTTTAAGCTTGCTTTATGGTGTCATTAAAATAATGATAAATATATATTGAACTATAAATTTCATTTCTAACTTTTCCTTTGCATGTGTTACAAAGGGAAATGAATATTTATTACAGTGACTTTGAAAGTTATTTCCTTTTAGAAGGTAACCTATAAAAACTATTTTTTGGTAAAACTGTGATAATTTCTGTCATTTAAATAAATACTGAATAAATATTAGCTTATTATTATGTGTACCTTTTAAAATAATAATTAAAATGGGATTAAAATCAGGTTGAAACAATGTCTGTTATGAGACACATAAATAGACCAATACAATGATTTTCAGTTTCTGAAGAAAATATGTATTTTTTTTTATTTCAGAATATTATATGGATATACACATTTTGGTTACATATTTTGCTTTTGTACATTTAAAGTCAAAATTATAAATGTGACCTTCACCTAGAATATGTGTACTGAACCAGTTAGTTATGAATTCTACCTCTCTTCCCCCTTCCCACCTAATTTCCTTTAAGATTAACTTCCATATATGTATATAAGTGTTGATTAACAAGTTCCAATTTAGTATTGAGTACACGTCATGTTTGTTTTTCCATTCTTGAGATACTTCACTTAGGAGAGTTGGTCTCCATCGAAGTTGTTACAAAAGATACTAGATCTTCATCATTTTCTATGGTTGAATAGTATTCTATGGTATACATATTCCACTATTTATTATTCCATTCACATAGGGTGGACACTTCGGTTGTTTCACATCTTTGCAGTTTTGAATGGTGTTGCTGTGAACCTCCGAGTGCAAGTGTATTTTTATAAAATGTCTTCTTTTTTTTCCCTTTGGGTAATACCTAGTAGTGGGATTACTAGATGAAAAGGTAGATCTAGTTCTTTAAGGTATATCCTTATGACTTTGCACAGAGGCTGCATTAGTTTGCAGGTTCCACCTGCAGTGAATGAGTGTTTCTTTCTCTTTAAATCCATACTAGCATCTATTGCTTTGGGACTTTTGATGTGAACCATTCTTACTGGTGTTAGATGGTACCTCATTGTGATTTATTTTTATTTTTATTCTTTTTAGACAGAGTCTCACTTTGTTGCCCTGAGTAGAGTACCATGGCATCTTGACTTACAGCAAAATCAAACTCTTGAACTTAAGAGATCCTCTTACCTCAGCCTCCTGAGTAGCTGTGACTGCAGTTACAGAACACAACACCCAGCTAGTTTTAGTAGAGACAGGATGTTGCTCTTACTCAGGTTGGTCCAACTTCCGAGCTCAAGCAATCCACCCACCTCAGCTTTCCAGGGTACTAGGATTATAGGTGTGAGCCACTGCATCTGGCCTCATCATTTTGGTTTTGAATTGCATTTCCCTGATGATTAGAGATGTCATACCTGTTATATGAGTTTGCTACTTTTTAGGCTATCTTCATTTCAAAGGTTTTTCTTCATGTCTTTTCCCTACTTTTCAATGAGGTTGTGTGATTTTTTTCTTGCTGATTTGCTTGAAGATACTTAAAAGGGTCAACATGATGATTTCTTGTTTCATAAGAATATATTCAATATTTAATAAAATGAAACTATTAAGAAAATAGTTATAAACAACTTTTTAGTTCATTAATTGATTTAGTTTTCATATTTGAAATGTAATATCTGAGATAACTTCATAAACAATGGAATTAAATTGTATAAAGCCTTCAACACAACAAAGATATTGCTATTATTTTTATTACTGGAGTGTAAAATGATAGTGTGAATGTATAGGTACATTGTCAGAAGTACAATTCACAAATTAAGAAAAATATTCACATACAAACCAACAAACACATTCATACACACATTTCTATGAAACCAAATAATTTATTTTCATAAGGATTAACAAAAAGAGAATTTTAATATACACATCTAAACACATGGAATATTTAGCTTCTCTCACTCTTTGTAAAAAAAAATACTATTTTCATTTCATAGTCTAGTGAATATATTAATTTGGAAAATAGGAAAAATAAAAACAATGATTTTTTACAACATAATAATATTTTAGTTTATATCAGACTCAGTGACATCTTAATTAGGTCACCAAGTTTTAGTGACTTCAATCAAAAATTGTACAGTAGGGTAGACAGGGTATCAAGAATATTTCCAGAAAAAAGAGAAATTTTCTAATGGGAAGTAGCAACTAAACATTATGTGTGTTTGTATATATATTTCAAAATTTAAGCTTGAAAATTTTTTCAATTTCTTGAAAAGTCTGAGTGCATTAATTATTGCTTAATATTTATATAAATACCTGTATTTTAGTACATTCTTAGTTTTACATGTTCATTAAAAGTCAATATTTCTGAAATTTTCCACTGACAATAATGAAACCTAAAGAATATAAACAAAATATATCCACACGCCACTAAAGTTTGTGGTCAAAATACAATGCATGAATAAATTTAAGAGCATTTATAGGAAAATACACTGATTTATGCATCATTTGTAATTCTACACTACACTTTTTGATCTGTGATATCATGTATGATTGACTGGTTTTTATGGAGAATTAAAAGCAACAACTAAAAACTGATCTTAAGACTTCTGTATAAAGATTGAGCTGATCTTGTTAGAGTATCATGTCACAATCCAGAAACTAATCAACAAAAAGAGAATAAAATCCTTCTATTGACATGTGCTTCACATTATCTGATATGCGATCTGAGTCTCATATTGAGATACCATATGTGTGATTATTTTTTACTTTTTTGTGCTCATAAAATATTCTAAACACTCATCAAAATATCAGGATTATGTGAAAGGATTGTCGTCTGTAAGAGAATGCGCTTCTGCCAAGTTTTTCCCTTAGGGGAATATTCATCAGAGTCACATTTGTAACATGTCTGAGTTCCCCTGAAGATAATCATTAGCAGGCCTTATATAAGAGCCGGAAACAAAGTTGTCAGATAAATTTTTTCCCCCTATATCCAGGACCATTAAGTTTTTAAGAAATGCTTTATAACATGTTTGACTATAAAGCAACATTTTACATCTCTTAAAGCCTTTGGTTTAAGTAAGACAAGTTACACACTTTAATTTAGAGCTTTAAAATTTAAATATTTTGGATGAAAATTTTCATTTAAAATCATCTTGTGATTCTCACAGCCTGCACTCTGCTTTTTCACTCCACAAAAGCTTTGTCTCTTTTCCTGTTTTTCTTCAATTTCTGAGTGATCTGGAGTAGTTTGTATTTAATGAGAAATCTCTTTACATGGTTTTCAAGTAAAGAGATTTAACCAAATTACTTCAAATAGTAGTTACTCAATATTAAGGCTTATTAATTTTTTAGAGGCAATTCACGCTAATAAGCAAGTAATAAGTTTAGTTTCTTCCTAAAAGCTTATTGTTGATTGTCATGCTCAACAACTGGCAGTTGCCCTACTTTTACATCACTGTCTGACATGGAGCATGGAGCAAACCCACCTTCCCCACACAGGACCTGGTGCAGAGCCTGTGCAAGGCTGTAGCTGAAGGGAGTTCAGGGCCTCTGCCTTATGCATGTCTGCATTCGGATTCCTTCCCCACCTCTGGGAGACTTCTTTATGAGAAAGGGGGTTGGGCTAGAGCACTTTAAGGCTCTTTCCTCCACTTTGGCTCACTGTTCAGTACTTTTATAGTCCTAGCTCTTCCTTCTCTGTTCCCCCGACCACTGGTCTCCTTCAGAAATGAGAAGACCTCTGTGTCTGTGCTGCTCCTCTGGGCTGTTCCAGGGGGGAAAGTGATGTAGTGGGGAAGCCAGCATTTGCTTTGGCTCAGTCTCTTCTTCAAAGAAGGATTTAAACTTATTTTTAATTGGCAAATAGTAACTGAGGATGGTTATGGGATGCATAGTGATGTTTGAATCTATGCAGTGTGTAATGATTAGATCAGCATAATGAAAATGCATTTTCTCAAACACTTACCATTATTCTGTGCTGCAAACACTCAATATCCTCTTTCCAGCTACTTGAAACTACATATTATTCTCTACTGTGGTCATCCTACAGTGGTATGCAACACTAGGACTTCTTCCTCCAATCTTGCTGCAATTTTGCTTCCTGTAACTAATCTCCTCTTGCCCTCCCTTCAGCCTACCCTTTCCAGCATCTAGTACCATGTATTCTAATTTTTAATTCCACGTCATTAATGTCTTTTAGCTTCCACATATGAATGAAAACATTCCATGTTGAGCTTTCCGTTCCTGTCTTATTCCACTTTACATAATACTCTTAGTTGTATCCATGTTTCCCAAATGACACAATTTTCTTTTTGGGGGGAGTTGCAGATAGTGTGTGTGTGTGTTTGTGTGTGCGCATGCACATCATGTGCTGTATACTTATTCTACATGTGTTTCATTGCTATCGGTGTGGGTATATTTGCTAAGAATTGGTATTTTTTGACATTGATTTCAAGCATACTCATTATTGCTTGTTAACGCATGCTTATGATGACATTTTAAAAATCTTTGTCAGCTGAAATTTAACATTAATTCTTGGTAAAAATCTCTCAACAGTTTAGGTGAGAAGCAAAGTTTCTCAACATAATAAAGTATATTGATGAAGAAGCTACAAAAACATTATGATAAATGGTCAGAAATTGAAATATTTTCTTGTAAGATCTGGTACAAAGCAAGGATGCTCCACAGTTCTGTTGCACATAAAGGTACTAGCAAAATCAGAGAAGACAAGGAAATAAAATATATAAAAGTCATTAAAAAAGTATGTCCATTCTGCATTTAATTTCCTGCATGTAGAAAATATCAAATACTTCCAAAAGACTGTTAGAATGCATCATTTAATTTAGAAAAGTTGCCAGATAAAAAAATGAGCATACAAAAATCCCCAGAATTTTTAAGTAGAAATAATAACCTAGCAGAAAAGGAAATCAAGAACACAAAAACAACCAAATACTTAGAAATAAAAGTTAAATAAGGAGGTAAAAAGTATGCATCCTGAAAACTATAAAATCTTGATGAAACAATTAAAAAATAAATAAATGGATTTATGCTCCATGCTTATGTTTTCAAATAATTAATATTGTTAGAATATCTTACTACATAAAGCAATATCTAGATTTAATGCCATTCCTATCAAGATCCCAATGGCATTCTTCACAGAAATACAGATAAAAAAGATATTTTAAATTCGCATGAAACCACAGAAGAACCCAAATAGCCAACACAATACTTGGAAAGCATGAAAACAGACTCATAAATCAGTGGAATAACTAGCTACCTCCAAAATAAAACAAAATATATAGTGAACTAATTTTTAATAAGGGCTCCAAGAAGACACAATGAAGAAAGGATAATCTCTTCAAATGATGGAAATGGAAAAAGTGGATTTCCACATGTAAAAGAATATAATTGAACTCTTACCTTACATCGTATACAAAAATCCACTCAAAATAAATAGAAAGTTTAAATGTAAGATCTGAAATTATGAAACTTTTAGAAGGGAGGAGGGGGGAAAGCTCTTGGACATTGGACGTTGGCATTAGCAATAATATTTTTTGGTATCATACAAAAACTCAGGCTACAAAAGTAAAACTAAATAAGTAAGACAACTATAATGTTTCTTTGCGGCAAAGGAAACAATCAACAATCTGAAAAGAAAACCAATTCATTGACAAAAAGATTACAATTCATATATATATATATATATAGATATATTTGTTGAGACAGAGTCTTTTGCCCCAGTCTAGAGTGTCATGACATCATAGATTACAGCAACATCAAAATCTTAGACACAAGCAACCCTCTTTCTTCAGCTTCCAGAGTAGATGGGACTATATGTGTGGGCCACCATGCCTGGCTAGTTTTTGTATTTTTAGTAGACACAGGGTCTCACTCTTGCTCAGCCTGGTCTTGAACTCCTGAGTTCAAGCAAACTCACCTTGGCCTTCCAGAGTGCTGGGATCATAGGTGTGAGCAACCAGGCCTACCTACAAATCATATATTTCTTTAATATAAGGTTAATACCCAAAATTTTGGACACAATTTATACACCTCAATAAAAAGGAAACATATAACTCAATTGCAAACTAGGCAATAGATATGAATAGACATTTCTTCAAAGATGACCTATAAGTGGCCAAAAGTATCTGACATCACTAATTGATTAGTGAATCATTTGTGATATGATATCTGAGAGCAGTGAATCAAGAATACTCTCAGATATCATATCACACCTGTTAAGACAACTATTAATCAAAAAGTTCATATTGAGAAGCATGTGGACATTTCCTCTGAAAGGTTTTCCTAAGAAAACCTCTATAGTGCAAAATGCTATAGAGGTTTTCATAAAATTAAAAATATTTTAGAATTATTGCATAATCCAGCAATCTCTGTTTTGCTTATATACTGAAAGAAATAAAATCACTACTTAGCAAAGATATCTGAATTTTTATGTTTATTGTAGCATTACTCTCAATAGCCAAAACCTAGCAACAACCTAGGTGTCTGTATATGGACAATGATAAAGAAACTGTGATACAAATGTATTAGAACATTATTCAGCTTTTAAAAGGTGAAGATTCTGTTATTTGCCACAACAGGAATAGTCCCGGAAGATATTATTCTAAGTGAAATAAGCCAGTCAAATAAAGAAAAATATTGCATAGTATGTAGAATTAAAAATAAATAAATAAATACACAGAGATAGAAAATGAAACAGTGGTTATGAGGCTCAAGCAAGGGAGTTGTGAGGGGAGAAAATGGGAAGATTTAAGTCAAGGAATACAAAGTAGCAGATGTATCAGACAAACTAATCTAATGTACAACATGAAAACTGTAATTACTAATAGTGTAGTATATTCAAGATTTTGTTGTGTGGTAAGATAATAGGTGCATTTGACCTGGATGCAGGAGAAGAATGAGTAACTACACAAGATGAAGAATATGTTAATTGATGTCAGCATAGCAGACATTTTACTATACTCATATATGGATCTTGTAACATAATATTATATACCTTAAATATACACAATAAAATTCATTTATAATAAAATAAAAGATAGAAATATTTTTCAGGTAATTATAACATCATTGTCAACTTGATATTGGCAACTATTATTTTTTGGCATTCAGTTTGAGATTTTAGTATAATGAATGATTTTTCTATGAAGCCTGGGCAAGCAGATAATTGTGTCATGTTACTCTGGAACTCATTTTACATCAGAAAGAGGAAAAGGACACAGTTACTGCCAGTTTTAGGTAGAAGCCCAAGTTTCGAAGTCAGGCTAATTCCTTATCATCCCTGGGAAGGGGTGGAAGTTTCAGTTCCCCTATGCCCCTCCGCTCACATCTCCCTGGATAGAAAAGCTAGGAGTGC
Source organism: Arctocebus calabarensis (assembly GCA_963573935.1). Classification (NCBI taxonomy): domain Eukaryota; kingdom Metazoa; phylum Chordata; class Mammalia; order Primates; family Lorisidae; genus Arctocebus; species Arctocebus calabarensis. The sequence continues at coordinate 10,676 of CAUYON010025493.1, read as the reverse complement.
CATGTTCCTGATGCATGTATGGCCTCCTTTGACTTTAGGGGGTGGAAGATGTGTACCAGATAAGGCTAAAAGTCCAGGCTCAATCTTCTCAGACACCACTATAGTGAAATGGGTAATGGGTCGGAGGGGTGCCTCTTCATTTCCAGCATGGGTAAAAACCTATGTTCCCCTCTCAGCTACTGGTGATTTAGGTATAGGCGGGCCACAGTTTTGTGTGTCCAAGTGTGTGCACTTGACCAAAATAAGTAGTTATTTTCTAAGTTTTCCAACTTTCTCAGTTCCCCTTTTCTGATCCTTTGGCTATAAAGAGCAGGCTTTTGTTGGGGTCATTTATTCTGTTTCAATTGACATTTGCAGGTTACTGACTTCTCCAGAACCCATTCTGGGTGAAAATTGGGAAAAAAGAAATACTAAGGAACTTAAAACAGATTAGTCTTTGTGCCCAGAGATCACTAGTTGTTCTCTCTTCTCCTCTTTATCTTTCAGTCATGTTAAGTTTGCCTTTTATATAATGTTAAGGGTTTTATGCTCGCAGGCACTTTTTTTGTCTGTAATCAGACAAAATAGGAAGAATGTCTGTTTTCCCCAAAGTGGGGTCAGTAATGTTATTTTGTGGTAACATAGAAAAATATTAAAACAGAAAAATGGTATTTAAATATAATAATTTTTCAATATGCCTCTTTTGAAAAACTCAATATCAAAATTTTATGCATTCTATGTAGCCAGAGTTTCACTTTGTGAAACTATCTAAAGTTCCCTATTTTCTGCTGCCACTATACTGTTCAATTTTAAGTGCAGAAACTTTTACCTTTTAAAAGAAGAAATAAGAAAAAGCACTACCACTTTACCCTACCTAGAGTGCAATGGCATCATCGTAGCTCACTGCAACCTCAAACCCGTGGAGTCAAGTGATCCTCCTGCCTCAGCCTCTCCAGTATCTGGCTGAACAGACATGTGCCACTGTAGTCACCTAACTTATCCTATTTTTAGTAGAGACAGTATCTCACTGTCACTGGGTCTGATCTAGAGCTCCCCAGCTCAAGGAATCTCTGCCTTGGCCTCTCAAAGTTCTGAGATTAAAAGTGTGAGCCACCATGCCTGGCAAACATTTTATACATATTTTAAAACATTCAAAACTTTTAAAGCTTGCAAAATGAATACATAAAAACCTGACCATTTTAAATAGCATCTTATACTTAAGTTGTATAACTGTATTATTATTATTATTATTATTTGAGACAGAATCTCACTATGTTTCCCTGGGTAGAGCGCCATGCATCAAATTAGCTCACAGCAACCTGAAACTTCTGGGCTCAAGGAATCCTCTTGCTTCAGCCTTCTAAATAGCTGGGACTACAGGCGTGCACCACCACACCTGCCTAGTTTTTCTGTTTTAGTAGAGACAAGGGCTCACTCTTGCTCAGGCTCGTCTTGAACTCCTGAGCTCAAGCAATCCACCTATCTTGGCCTCCCAGAGTGCTAGCATTAAGGTGTGAGCCATTTTGTACAGCCTAAATTATATAACTTTATAAGATATTTTAAAGCTCATTTATTAACTTCTTTTATTATGTAGTTCCAAGAGGAAAAACATCTTTTCTTTTGTTATTTGAATGGGTATTGTTAGTAGGAATAACAAATTTTGTCAGCATATCCTGTTCTATTTTAGAAAGTGAAGAACTCATCACTTCCATTCAGAATTATCTCATAACTAATCAAGTAAAAAAATGGAAATCGATCATGAGCCAAATTTTTCTATTCCTATTTTGTCTGATGTTTGAGACTATGTAAAGCTCCCTATTTTCTGCTGCCACTGTACTATTCAATTTTAAGTGCAGAGACTTTTAACTTTTAAAATAAGAAATAAGAAAAAGCACTACCCAGCTAAAAGTCCCAACTATTTAGAAGGCTGAAGCAAGAACAAAAAATTACTATTGCTTTAATTCAGCAACATGATATAAATATTAGTTGCATCAAATTTGCTTCAATTTATAGTAACTATAATGGCATTGAAAATAAACTTAGGTTTCAGAAATCAAATCTAAATGAAATGATAATATATGAAAAACTGATTTGCCCTTTATGGTATAAAAGCATGATTTCTACTTTTGTTCGCTATTTATTTGATACTTGAGTTCTTTGATCAGAACACAGAAATGTGTGTTTAAGTTGATCACACGTTTGAAAATCATTTCCAACTTGTTTTATGTGTGACTGGTGGAGTTTATTATGTACTTGTGAATGTGAATCAAAGTCTTTAAAGCTAATAACCATAATAACAATTATTATGCCTTTGACTTATCATAGTTATTATGGGTATTTTTGGCATTACCACCGCATAATATAAAACAGAGAAAACATACAAATGCATAAAGACCTACGGTAGTGAAATCTCTGACCGTGGAATCTGGGGCAGGACTATAAATTACATATAATTCTATTTAGGAAAGTTTCTCTGGGCCAGAGATCCTCACATAAAACAAATATCTAATTTACACAACTTGTGCTTTTCTGTCTAAATTTAAAAAACTATAAATTAAAAAGCTAATATCTCTTCCTACCATTATCCTAATTTGCTGTGTTCTCACAGGAAAGGAATTTAATCTTTTGGAGACTTAGGGCTGTGGGGTTGGAAGGGATAGAGGTAGTAGGTGATCCCTTCTGACTCTTTCAGGGTGTGATACCTGTGGAACTAGGTAGCAGTGAGACTTTGGTTTCTAGACAGGTACTGGTTTTCAACACTCTAAGATCTTTCGCCCCATTGTTATAACAAATATTTTGTAGCATTCCTTTCCAATGCTGAAATGAAAGTTATAGGTATGGTAACCAGACTGGTTCCAGTTATTTCAATAAAATATACATCCAAGTAACATCATACCAGTAAAATAAAGGAGACATAGAAAGAAGGTATCTGAAAATAAAACAATATAAATTCCAGCATGCAAATATTGAAGCATACTATACTAAACAACATGAAGTACTAACACGTTTGCACCTAATTCTACAGCAACCAAGGTAGACTAAGTGGAGTCCTGATGATTTTAGGTATTGAATCCTGCTGCTATCAATAGTGTGATATCACAAAATAGTGAACAACCCACAAGGAATTTAAACTAAAGCAATAATACTACTATTGCCGTATTATTGGGGAAAAATGCACTTATTTATTAAAATCATGCAAAAATTCTTGATGCTAAAATGCATGTATTATTATTATGTTCTACTCTTATTTAGCAACATTTTCACAATAATGATTATATGACCACATGCAGAATGTGGGACAATTCTTTTTTAGGATAGACTGCTAGGTGACCACCGCTGCTTTGTGAGGACTCACAAAACGTCTAGGAAGATTGCCCTCCAAATGGTGGTGATCAAAACATCCTCACAAAGTTCTAAAATGTCCCTTAAGTAGCTGTGCTAACCCCATCTCAAGTTATTGTTTCTGAAGGAAACATACTTACTGAGACCCATAAAGATTATCTGACATGTGTAGAAAAACAGTGAAATATATGTGTATATCACCTCATCTGTTTTACCAATTTGGGGTAGACTTCCAAACATGAGTATATCTTAAACTTAACATTCGTAGTTTTAAATATAGAAATATAATTTAAAGTCCAGATGAATAAATATTGCTTTCACATGTTGATATTCAAAAATACTTGAATCAGAGACTTTTTTTTTTTTTTTTTTTTTAGTCAAACTTAGTCAAGTGCCTTCAAAAACATCCAACACAGACTTTGTTTTGTTTTGGTTTTGGTTTATTTATTTTCCTTTTTTTTGAGACACAGTTTCATTTTGTCACCCTTGGTAGAGTGCCCTGGTGTCATAACTCATAGCAACACCAAATTTCTGAGCTCAAGCAATCCTCTTGCCTCAGCCTCCCCAGTGAGGTGGGACTACAAGCACCCGACACAACGCCTGACCATTTTTTAGAGATGGGGTCTTGCTTTTGCTCGAGCAGGTCTCAACCTCCTGAGCTTAAGCAATCCACCTGCCTTGGCTTTCCACAGTGCAAGGATTACAGGCATGAGCCACAGAACTTGGTTCCAATGCCGACTTTGATTTAAAGGAAAGTTTCCAAATCTTTCAGGATACATGGTAGTTACTAAGGTAACGTATGGAATGATCCTCTGCCCATGCAAATTTCAAAACCCTTCGGTTTTCCCACTCCATTGAGTACTCTTCTTCACTGACCATGGCTTTGTGATGGAATTTAATTAATTAATTAATTTTTTTTGGCTGGGGTCAGGTTTGAACCCACTACTTCTGGTATATGGGGCTGGCGCCCTACTCATTGAGCCACATGCACCACCCTGTGATGGAATTTAAACTAGCCCCATTTATCCAGCATGCAAATCTATCCTCCAACAGAAAAGGTACATAAAGGCTAAAACACACTGGGTTTCCTCATAATATTTATTTTAGCACAGTCTACAATAACAATAAAAAGCTACAATAATAATAACAACAATAACATCCAAATAAAGAAAGGTATATATATACACACATATATATGTAAATTATTTTAGTGGTTATGTAAAACTTCATATTACTTAAAATATAGAATTAAGATACACATTATGAGTAAAAATGTGACAATTGGAGTCTATTAGAAGTGTTTCACATATACCTCTAATCAAAAAAATTTAGGATATGCAGAATAATGATCAGTTTAACTGAGTTTAATATTTTAAAAATCAGTTAATTTGACAAAGGTTATGACATCAACTAGATGAAGCCTAGTAACTAGGTAGCCTATTATATCATATAGTAATCAAGCACAAATGAAAGAGAAAATTAGATAAATTTTTATGATGTACTTAACTTTGGTCAACTGCAGTAGGAAAAAGAATAAAACTATAGATAAGGTGTGATAAATTTGAATATTTTTGTTATCATAAATTCTAAAGTACTCCAAATAACCATGTTTTAAAAACTTAAGCTCATACTAAATTCAGCATTATATCTGTGTATATGCATGTGTGAGTAGTTTTCTTATTTGAATGTAGCAACTGACTACATTTTTGGCACAACAGCCACCTGACATGGTAATATACATCTGGTGAAATATGCAAAATGATAATTTCATAAAATGTACAAGACTATTCTGAAATCATTGGATTTTTTCCCATTTATTCATTATAGCACAAAAACCATAACTATCCTAAGTTTCTAGGACCAACTGTGAATACAAAGGTGATTTCCTCCTCTGCTCCAATTTGGTTGCCTTTTATTTCTTTCTCTTGCCTGATCGTATTGGCTAGAACTTCCAGAACTATGTTGAATAATAGTGGCGATGGAGGACAACCTTGTCTGGTGCCGGTTCTAAGTAGAAAAGCTTTAAGTTTTACACCATTCAGTGTAATATTAGTTGTGGATTTGTCGTAGATAGCTTCAATCAGATTAAGAAATATGCCACCTATGCCTATATTTTTAAGTGTTCTAATTACAAAAGGATGCTGAATTTTATTAAATGCTTTTTTTGTATCTATCACTTCTGCTGGTATGATGAATTACATTTATATAATTGCCTAATGAAACCAGCCTTACATCCCTGGGCTGAAACGGACTGATCATGATATATGATTTTTTTAAATGTGTACCTGTAATGTAATGGATTTTATTTTGAATTTTGCATCTATGTTCCTGAGTGAAATAGGCCTGAAGTATTCCTTTTTAGTTGGATCTTTTCCTGATTTTGGTATCACGGTGATGTTTGCTTTGTAGAATATGTTGGGGAAGATTCCTTCCTTCTCAATTTTTAGAATTTCTGCAATATGGGAATGAGCTCTTCTTTGAGGTTTGAAAGAATGCTGGTGTAAAGCAATCTGGACCACAGCATTTTTTGGGGGGGGAGATATTTTATTGTTTCTTCCATCTCAGTGCTTGAAATTGATCTAGTCAAGAGATCTATTTCTTCCTGGTTAAGTCCAGATGGAGCGTGTGATTCCAGGTATTGGTCCATTTCCTCCTTGCTCTTTGCTGATGATATGATCTTATACTTAGAGAACCACAAAGACTCAACCACAAGACTCCTGGAAGAGATCAAAAAATGCAGTAATGTCTTGAGATATAGATCAGTGTCTACAAATAAGTAGCCTTTGTAATATATGCCAATAACAGTTACAATGAGAAGCTAAACAATGACACAATACCCTTTGCAGTAGCTTCAAGGAAAATGAAATATCTCAGAATATACCTAATAAAAGAGGTGAAGGACCTCTACAAAGAAAATTATTAAACCCTAAGAAAATAAATAGAAGAAGATATTAACAAATGGGAGAACATAACCTGCTCATATCTGGGAAGGATCAACCTTGTGAAAATGTCTATACTTTACAAAGCAATCTATAGATTCAATTGAATCTCCATTGAAATACCAACATCATATTTTCAAGATTGGAAAAAATATTCTTTGTTTTGTTCGGAACCATTAAAAAAAAAACATATAACCAAGGTAATTCTTAGTAATAAAAACAAAGCTGGAGATATCACCCTACTAGACTTTCAGCTATACTACAAGGTCATAGTTATCAAAACATCATGGTATTAGCACAAAAATAGAGACGTTGACATTTATAACCAAATAGAAAACTATGAGATGAAGCTAACATCTTACAGCCATTTGATCTTTGATAAACAAAACAAGAACATACACAGGGAAAAGAATCTCTATTCAATAAACGGTATTGAGAGAGCTGGATAAACACATGTAAAAAACTAAAACTGGACCTGCACCACTTAAAAAAATTGATTCAAGATGGATAAACGTTTTACCCTAAGGTGTGAAACAATAAAAATCCCTGAAGAGAGTTTGAAAACACTTCAAAAAATTGACCTGGGGAAAGATTTTATGATGAAGACTTCCATGGCAAATGTAACAACAACAAAAATAAACAAATGTGACTTAATTAAAGTGAAAATCTTCTGTACAGCTAAAGAAACCACAACCAAAGCAAACAAAAAATCTTCAGAATGGGAAAATATATTTGCATATTATGAATTGGACAAAAGCTTGATAACTAGTATCTACAGTGGCTCAAGTTAATCAACAAAAACATAACCAAAAATATCATTTATCACTAGACAAGAAACATGAATAGAACCTTCTCTATAGAAGACAGATGAATGGCTAACAAACGTGAAAAATTTCTCATCTCCCCTAATCATTAGAGTAATGCAAACAAAACTAACCAGAGATATCACCTAACCCTAGTGAGAATGGCCCACATCACAAAATGCTGGCATGGAAGTGGAGAGAAGGGATCACTGTTAGACTGCTGTGGAGACTGCAAACTAATACAACCTTTTTTGGAAGGAAGTATGCAGAATTATCAAAGAATTCAAACTAGATCTCCCATTTGATCCTGCAATCCCATTACTAGGCATCTACCCAGAAGAAAAAAAAAATCCTTTTATCATAAGGACATTTGCACTAGACTGTTTATTGCAGACCAATTTATAATTGCCAAATTGTTTAAGAAACCTAAATGCCCACCAACTTAGGAATAAATTGACAAACTATGCTATACCATGGAGTACTATTCAGCCACTAAAAAGGATGGAGACTTTACATCTTTTCTCTTAACCTAGATTAGGGTGGAACACATTCTTCTTAGTAGAGCATCATAAGAATAGAGAAGCAAGAATCTAATATGCTCAATTCTAATATGAAGACAGTATATGAGCTAGTACAATGTGGGAGCTAGGGAACTGAGGGAGCAGGGAGAGAGGAGGAGGAAGCGGGAGGGAGGTTATGGTGTGTAGCACACATTTTGGGGGAGAGACACAATCTTCAGAGGAATTTTACCTAACAAATGCAATAAGAGTCACCTAACTCTTCATCCCCCTCAATGATTTGAAACAAAATAAAAGGAGGGGGGAGAAAGATAACTCATTGAGTTAACCATGTAAAAGATAAAAGCTAATTGGTGAGATTCAATGAAATGAAAGTGGATATTATGAGTTAAATTTACTAAAAACAGAAAAATATAAATGGATGTAGATATGAGTGTATAGAAAAGGTGAGAACCCCCTATCTGCAGTGCTTGGTTCCAGTGTCCCATATATTTTCAGACTTTAGAAACAATGAGATATCTTGGGAATGAGACCTAATTCTAAACACAAATGTATTTATATATTATATACAACTTATACACATAACCTGAAGATAATTTTATTTTTCCCTTTGGACTCCAAATAAACTTTGTGACCTGACCTCAGGTAAGATCAGATCTGAAATTTTCCCCTTCTGGACTTATGTTGACTCTCAAAAACTTTTGAATTTTGTAGCATTTTATATTTGAATTAGAGTTGTTTAACCTGTATATGTGAGTATACAGGAAACACAGATTCAGTGTTCATCCTTCCTTAAACTAGTCACCATTGACACCTACAAATGTCATTCTGAATGTCTAATTCAATGAAAGTTGTAGAAAAGCGGACACATTTAATAGCCTTTGGCTGCTATTAGTCACGCCCACACAAAATTGCTTCAAGGCACCTGGTGTGGTCATTTTGAAATGTTACTTTTAAAATCTATAAAAGATAGATTTTTACAATTAATGTTAAAGGAGACTTTATTTTTAAGAAAAAGCAAGTAAGAGTTTGAACTAACACCTAAAAAGTGTATAAAAATGGGTTTTTAGTACACAAACTAGAAAACTACTTATGAATTGTCTCCCTATAGAGAGTCACATACATTAAGAAAATTTAGAGTATATAACTTATACCTGCTCAATGCTTTTACTGTTTAGTTTTGTAGACAAAAATAATACTATGATAAGTGAAATATAAACACATGAAAGAAATTTATATAAAGGGAATATGTGTGTGTGTAAAGAATTCCTGCACAATTACAAAACCTCACTATACATCTTTCAATGATGACTGGGACAAAATATCCCCCAAAGTTACACTAACGTCACCTAATCTACAATTGTTCAGAACCATTTTCAATTCACTCATTCTTTGCCTAAGGGAACAAAAAAATAAAAGTCTACTTTCTTACACAGAACAAAGTACAAAGCAAATAACTCTGTAGGAGGAAACTTTTGTGTTGACAGTTCTAGGACATACTCAATTTTTCTTCAGCTTTAATAAGAAGACATCCAGTAACATGTCACTGATGTCAATCAGTTAATTAAGTGATTTAATTCTGTGTCTGCAAATCAATACTAAGGAAATACTAGATTATATGTGAGAAATCTATTTATTGGGTAATCTTATATTTTGGTCTCAGAGTACAATAAACTGATTTTTTTTTTCTGTTTGCTACTGAAGAACTACATACTAAAAAGTGATGGCATTCGTCCCCAAAACATGAAAATTGAGCAAGGCTAGACACTTTGAATAATTTCTTGGCTAATAGAATGGTGAATATATTTTGTCTGGAGAAAACTGAACAAGTCCAGCAATACTGAAAAACAATAGGCTAAGATCAGCAAATCTTTTCTGTAAATAACCCAGTAGCAAATACTTTAGACTTTCCAAACTAAGAGGCAAGTCAAAGTTATTTTGTAAGTAATTTCTAGGCATGAACTAGGTAAGAGATAAAAGCTGTGCAGTGACACACAGATTGAAAGTGGATGTTATAGACATTAAATCTGCTAAAGACAGAAAATATAAAAGGATAAACTTGGGAAAGTATACATGGTATATGAGAAGTACACTTTCACTTATGTAAGATGAGAAAACACATTTCCCTTTTCCCCAGCCACTAACATTGTTCCTAGACTTACCACCATGCTTTACAGACTGCATCATGCACTTTTTGCATTGGCATTACCAGCTTTCCATATTACCAGCCTTATTTATTTTAAAAGTTTAGCATAGGTGGTGCCTGTGGCTCAAGGAGTAGGGCGCCGGCCCCACATACCAGGAGTGGCAGATTCAAGCCTGGCCCCAGCCAAAAAAAAAAAATTAGCATTTAGATACATGTTTATTTTTCCTTTTTTTTTTTTTTTTTTTTTTGCATTTTTCGGCCAGGGTCAGGTTTGAACTCACTACCTGTGGCATGTGGGGCCAGCACCCTACTCCCTGAGCCACAGGCTAAATATCTTTCTATTCTGTATCCTCTCCCATGTTCCTATATGGGTGGAAATTTTTCTTCACATACACATAGGTAAAATTATTCTATGATTGTTTTCCTACATATATGAATCCTGAAAACATAAAACATTTATATTTGGGCTTCCAAGGTGAGTTCTATTTTTTCCTTTTAACTGGCACCAGGGCTCTTTATTTTATAGCTCTGATTGATTTTCTCTCTTGTGGTCTGACTTTTTTCTCTACTATGGTCTGATTGACCACAACAGAGAAATCATAGCTAAAGTAAATGCTATTTTTAATACTTGTCATTATTAGGCAATAGCCTAGGAAAATGTCATAATAATCACTTTAACATTTACTTTTAAAAATATATTTTGTATCTCCTTTGTATTATATAAAATAAATACACTTAGCACTGAAATGATTATCTGTATTTGAATCAGTCAGATATTTTTGGTATTTATAAACTTATCTAATCTTTTTTTTTTTAATAATTTTATTGAATCATAATTATGTACCTTGGTGCAATCACAAGGCACGATTCATATACATTCAGAAATATTTTGATCATACTGTTACAGATATCCTTCATGGCATTTCCTTGATCACTATATAAAGACATT
>CAUYON010025491.1:0-15889 GCA_963573935.1 Arctocebus calabarensis | reverse complement strand
CGGGCTAAGGCACCAGCCATGTACACCTGAGCTGGCGGGTTCGAATCCAGCCCGGGCCCGCCAAACAACAATGACGGCTGCAACCAAAAAATGGCCAGGCGTTGTGGCGGGTGCCTGTAGTCCCAGCTACTTGGGAGGTGGAGGCAGGAGACTCGCCTGAGCCCAGGAATTGGAGGATGCTGTGAGCTGTGATGCCAAAGCACTCTATCCAGGGTGACAGCTTGAGGCTCTGTCTCAAAAAAAAAAAAAAATGTTGGCCTGTGTTTAAAACTGAAGATGATGGTGACCTGAGCCCTGTGCTGAAATAAGATTAATTGTCTTGGAAATACTAATTTAGGATAACCCAAATCTGCTTTGAGAACCAGGAAAATCTTACTGGCTTTTTACTTTAAATATACAATCATAGATGACAATAGTTATGCTTGGATTGTACAACGTGTTCCAGGCAAATGGCCGGGGCTGGGTTTGAACCTGCCACCTCCGGCATATGGGGCTGGTGCCCTACTCACTGAGCCACAGGCACCGCCCCTGTAACATTCTTATTAAAAAGGATTTTGAACAGAATTTATGGGCAGAATCTTTAAGTAAGATAAATTAGAAAATATAGTGCTTTTCACTCCAGGTATTTTCAAAGAATAAGGATAAATTTGACAGTATCAATATTCCAAATTTCAATTCAGTCTTTATAGATTGGGTTTTAGAAGCTGACAATTTTTGTGACATGATTGATAAAGCATTTACAAACCAAGCAGCTTTTGATAGTAATGGTCATCTCACCGTGGAAAATTATCATGCTCATTCTTCAACAGATTCCCAAAGGAATTTTGCAAAAATGTAGTTTTGGTAGAATTTGTAGATAAACAGTTATATTGGAGAAAGAATTTTTTTTTTTTTTTTGAAACAGAGTCCCAAGCTGTCTCCCTGGGTAGAGCACTGTGGCATCACAGCTTACAGCAACTTCAAACTCAGGGGTTTAAGCGATACTCTTGCCTCAGGCTCCCAAGTAGCTGAGATTATAGGCACCCACCACAATGCCCGGCTATTTTTTATTTCTTGCTTGTAATTGTTTAGCAGGCCTGGGCTGGGTTCCAACCCACCAGCCTCCTGTATCTGGCTGGCTCCCTACCCACTGTGCTACTGCCGCCACCAGAGAATGAATTATACACAAATTGTTTACCAAAGTGATGGTAGAAATGACGTCTGTCCAGTAACCTTTTTAAAGAAGAATGGCATTGCCATGCCATGGAAAGGACATACCTCAGAAAACTCTTTCCAGAATGTCTCAAAATCTTGAGCCTATGGAATTATCTATTGTGGTGTGGTCCTCAGCTTTTGAAATAATGTCTTGTTTATTTATTTTTTTATTAAATCATAAACACATAGATCATGTATATACATTATTGCATTAATGGGATACAATGTGCTGATTTCATATAGAATTACATCACTTATATCACACTGGTTAATATATACGTCATCTCATTTACTTAATTATTGTGTTAAAACATTTATACTCTATCCTTAATAAATCCGCCATGTACCCTTGCATTATGCACCGTAAGTGTCATCCCACCATCCACTCTCCCTCGATATGACCTCCCCCCTAATTTCTCATTTTCAATTTATAATAATGGTCTAGGATGCCAACAAAAAAAAATGAGAAATAAATGTATAGAAATTTGTCATTTTTGTATTGGCTTATTTCGCTTAGCATAATGTCATCAGGTTTTATCCATGTTATGACATATGTCAATTTTTTTTCTATTTTCTTTTTTTTTTTAGTAGATAAAAGGTCTCACTCTTGCTCAGGCTGGTGTTGAACTCCTGAGCTCAAGCAACCCGCCTCGGCCTCCCAGAGTTACTGGGAAAGCAGGTGTGAGCCAAGGAGCCTGGCCCTGTGTGTCAATTTTTCTTTCCTTTTTAAAACAAAGTAATATTACATTGTATGTGTATGCTACTCTTCGTGTATTGATTCATCTGTGGGTGGACATTTATGGTGTCTCTCACTTTTGGCTGCTGTGTGTATTGCTGTTGTGAACTCGGGCACACAAATATTTGTTTAAATGTCTGTTTTTATTTTTGAGGGCATACACATTCAGAAGTAGAATTGCTGGATAATATACTAATTCTGTGTTTAATTTTTTGAGGAATCATTATACAGATGGTCACAAACTTATGAGGATTTGATGATTTTTCAATTTTATGATGGTTTGATGATTTTTCAACTTTATGAAGGGTTTATTAAGACCTAATCCCTTTGCAAGTCAAGGAGCACCTGGACTGAAGATGGTTGGATCTAAGGTTTTTTGTCTTTATGATGAATTTATCAGGGTATTAAATGCATTTTCAACTTACGATATTTTTAACTTTTGGTAGGTTTGTCAAGACATAACCCATAACACCATCTTAAGTTGAGAAGCATCTGTATCATTTCACATTACCACCAATAATGGGCAAAGTTTCCAATTCCTTCACATTCTGATCAAAAATGATTTTGTTCATTTGTTTGATAATTATTTGTAATATATATATATATATATATATATATATATTTTTTTTTTTTTGAGACAGAGCCTCAAGCTGTCACCCTGGATACAGTGCTGCGGCATCACAGCTCACAGCAACTTCTAATTTCTGGGCTCAAGCGAGTCTCTTGCCTCCGCCTCCCAAGTAGCTGGGACTACAGGCGCCTGCCACAACGCCCAGCCAGTTTTTTGGTTGCAGCCATCATTGTTGTTTGGCAGGCCCAGGATGGATTCGAACCCTCCAGCTCAGGTGTACATGGCTGGCGCCTTAGCCTGTTGAGCCATAGGCGCTGAGCCTATTTCTAATTTTTTGTTATTTTTGCATGTGGTATAAATGCAGTAGCTCATATACTTCAATTCTGAGAATTTTTTTTACAATAATGACTTCATTATTATTTAGCTATGTGCATTTCTAGGAATGTTGATAAGCATGTGTTGAGCTACATTTACTCTTTAATTTCCCTAACTTTTCTAAATGTCAACCTTTTCTTGTTTTTGTCCTTACTTTCTTTCCTTCTAATAGATGTTCCTATCTTTGTCTTTTAACACTTTTATTTAATGTTTTTATCAATTATGTTTTTAATTTCTAAGATTTTTGTTGTTAGCTGCCACTCACTTTTATAATTGTAAAGCAATAATATTTATTTTAAAATTATATTTCTCGGAAAATATGGATTCTTATTTCAAAAAAATCATTCTTTTTCTGTATTTCCAGTGAATTTTAACTCAATGTATATGTGCGTATGAGTGTGTGTGAACATTTGCGTGCATGTATGCTTATGGGTGATGTACACCGTGTGGATATTACCCTTCTATGTTATATTTTTTCATAAGTATGATGATCTTTTATCTAGAATAATATTTGAGCCTAGAAAACTGCAACACTTTTAGGCATACTGTGCAAAGCTATCCACTAATGTCTTTTATCTGAAATATAATTCTTCTACCCTCTTCTACTTAGAAAGCAACCACGTTGGACTTTCTTTGTTTTCCTTTAGATGACTGACCATTTTTTAAATCCCAATTCCTTCTTTTGAAGGACCCATAAAGCAATGGACAATGTATCTAAGCATTAGAGATGCAAAGAGACATAATGCACAGCCTATTTGGGGAGAACTTGGGCAGAGACATGGACGCCAAAATGAACATGATGTGTAGGTATTCAGGTGAAGAGTCTGCTATAACCACAATCTTCTGAAACTGGGTGAGGTGAAAAAAGGGAATGGATGGTAATGAACACTGAAAAGTAAAAGTTTGCATTAGTATGACTTTTTGTAAGAGGCACTGGGATGTAAGGATTCATCCTAGATTTAATAGAATAACCAAATAATGATACCTGCCTTAAAGGAAATTTGATTTGGCATTATCATATAAAGACCATGCAAGAAGGAAACATAGTTTCTCAAAATGAGTGATAGGCTATTGCAGTTTTAGAGTTAAGACATAAAGAATAAATGTGCAAGAAAAAATTATTAACTTATTCATATGGATCTATAAGGTATGCATTTACACTGACTTCTTATGCATATGTTTTGAGCATAACATCTGACTTTGATGAAATCTTTGTTTGTGTCTGGTGTCATATTCTATTGATGTTTTCATAGAAATATACACATTTTAATTTATATATTTCTTTAAACATTTAGTCATCCAGGATGGGCATGGTTGCTCATACCTGTAATCCCAGCAGTCTGGGAAGCCAACGTGGGTGGATGGCTCGAGTTCATGAGTTCGACACCAGCCCAAGCAAGTGAGACTCTGTCTCTACTAAAAATGAAAAACTGAGGCAAGAAGATCACTTGAGCCCGAGAGTTTGAGGTCGCTATAAGCTATGACATCACAGCACTATATCAAGGGTGGCAAAGTGAGACTCTGCCTAAAAAAGAAAAAAAAATTTAGTCATCCATGTTTGCATCATCAAATATTAATCTCTGGGTGAGAAAATAGGATTTCTTTTTTTTGAAATAGGCAGTATCAATATTTTTTCAGTTAAGAGCTGTAAAATCATAAATAATTCATAGTTTAACTAAATTAAGAATGTTTAATTGGTATAATATTTTATTAAGTAGCCTCCTTTATCTGCTGGTTTTCTTTCTACAGTTTTAGTTACCAGTGGTCAACTGTGGTCTGAAAATGTTAAATAAAAATTCCAAAAATAATTAATTCATAAGTTTAAGTAGTAGGTTTTCAAAAGTACCTTAAGTCTATCTTCCAATGGCTGCATTATTCATCTCACTTTGTCTTATCACACAGGCATTTTGTCATCTGACATCATAAGAAGAAAAAGAGTATTGTACAATAAATTAAACTTTATTATTAATATGTATATAGAGAAAAAAATAGTGTACAATGTATATAGGGTTCAATACTATCTCTAATTTCAGACAACCACTGAGGATCTTGGAATGTATTTCTTGCAGATAAAGGGGAACTACTGGACTTAACTTGCTTACTTTTGTGTTTCAGGAGAAATCCTGTCAATGCCCCATGGAGAATTATAATCAAACATCAAATGATTTTATCTTGTTGGGGTTGTTGCCACCATCAAGAGTCGGCCTTTTCCTCTTCATACTCATAGTTCTCATTTTCCTAATGGCTCTAATTGGCAACCAATCCATGATCCTCCTCATCCTCCTGGATGCCCACCTTCACACACCCATGTATTTCCTACTCAGTCAGCTCTCCTTCGTTGACCTAAATTACATCTCCACTATTGTTCCCAAGATGGCTTCTGGTTTTCTTTTCGGAAACAAGTCCATTTCCTTTATCGGATGTGGGGTCCAGAGTTTTTTCTTCCTGACTTTAGGAGGTGCAGAAGCACTGCTCTTGACGTCAATGGCCTATGACCGTTATGTGGCTATTTGCTTTCCTCTCCACTATCCCATCTACATGAGCAAAAGAGTGTGTGTGCTGATGGTATCAGGATCTTGGATAATGGGCTCCATCAATGCTTGTGCCCACACTGTATACATACTCCATATGCCTTATTGCCGAACCAGGGCCATTGACCATTTCTTCTGTGATGTCCCAGCCATGTTGTCTCTGGCCTGCATGGACACCTGGAGCTATGAGTGCACAGTGTTTTTGAGCACGGCCATCTTTCTCGTTTTTCCATTTGTTGTTATTGCCTGTTCCTATGGTCGGGTTCTCCTTGCTGTCTACCGCATGCGGTCTGCAGAAGGCAGGAGGAAGGCCTATTCCACCTGCAGCTCCCACCTCACTGTGGTGACTTTCTACTACGCACCTTTTGCCTACACCTATCTCCGGCCGAGATCCCTCCGATCTCCTACAGAAGACAAGGCTCTGGCTGTTTTCTACACCATCCTCACCCCAATGCTCAACCCTATCATCTACAGCCTGAGAAACAAGGAGGTGACAGGGGCCCTGAAACGAGTGATGCAGAGAGTCTGCTCTTTAAAAATGTAGACAAATTTTCTGCCTCTGTCCCCAGGACTCAAGTGCACCTCTGTGCAGCAATTAAAGATATTATAGCCAGACCGTAGGAACTAAAAATAATCTAGAGAAGAAAATCACTCACAAAATTGTCTTGACACATGTATATGTACAAAATATGTATGTAATTCTGAGCAGCCTTTTTATGTCTTGCCATTTCTTTTATCAATTTCAAAAGCATTTCATTTTTGCTAGTGTCTCGCCAGTGAGAATTGGTTTTTGCCATGCAGAAATGAAAATGGAAATAGATGAACTAAAGTCAGCACTCAGAATAAAAATTTTCAATATTTTTTTTTTGTTTAAAATGAAAAGTTTATTTGCTCAGTATACCAAATAGGATGCAAGCATTGTCATGACAAAAATACAGAAGTATGCAGATCAACATAAGACAATAACCTAGTTCAAATGAAGGGAAATCTCTGAATGTTATGACAATATACTCTCCCAAAGAATCTTTAGTTAATTATACATTGGATAAAATAAAGGGTAATACATTTGAATAAAATAAAGGGTAATGGATTAGTGGAAGTTAGCCTGTTAATTTTTCTTAAAACTAAAGCTCCAACTCTATTCATCTATCTAGTTAAACACTATAAATAAAATTTCCATGTAAGTGGCAAGGAGACCAAGCAGTTAGTTATCTTTTCTGCTTGAACAGTCCAGAGGAAAATGGTTACTACAAATACAGCAGGCAAACCCTTAGAGTGAATCTAGAATACGGAGTGTCAATTTCAGCCTCAGATTGTGCTAAAAGCTCATCATTAATGTAGCACTTTTTTTTTTTTTGCAGTTTCTGGCCGGGGCTGGGTTTGAACCCACTACCTCCAGCATATGGGACTGGCACTCTACTCCTTTGAGCCACAGGCGTCTTTTGATCCATGATGTGGTTTAATGCCAAGACAGATCCCAGTTTGTTACAGAAACATATAGATTACTGTTACTTTGTTTGAATATATGTGTATATATATTTTTTAAAGCCTGGTATACTTCCACATACAAGGTCAGGTTTCCCCAGGAGGGATTTACAGGAAGTAGTCTGTGGTGTGCTGCGTGGCATGAGGCTCTCCATGAGCAGGTGCCAGGTCAAACCCAAGGAAGGAATATTTGAAAGTGTCTTCTGATTCCATGATAACAGCCTGGTTCCTACAAAGGAAATAGTAATCGGGTGCACTGAAAAAGGTAACCACGTTCCAATCATGACACTAGTTGCATCCTTCCATTACAAGCTGATGAGGACCAGAAACCAGCATGAGGCCATTGGCATGGATAAACGTTTCATAAATGCCCTGTCCAAATGTGTAGCCAGCACCAAGTGGTGAAATATCTCACCACCACGATCATCCGTATCTGACCATAACAGATCACATGTGGGGCCTTCATGTGGAACTTGTAGGCGATCCAGGGTTCTTACCTGAGCCAGTGTGTCTATGCATGGAAACAGGCCACGATGGAGGCAGGGTATCTATCCATCCACTAAAGCTGTAAGTGGAAGATAATCAAATAGGCCTGTAAAATATTTCCAAACATCGACATTCCCGTACTTTTGTAGACTTTCATCATAAAAGCCATTACTTGGGCAATTTGTCGGTTGTCATGATTTCCTCTCAATATTGTAATGAGTTCTGGATAACGTACCTTCAACGCTACAAGAAGAGTTACAGTCTCCACTGAATAATAACCTCTGTCTCCGTAGTCATCCACTAAAGAAAAGTTTGTATTTGGGGATTTCCCACCAATTCTTAAGAGTTTCGCAAGAGCATGAAATTGACCATGCACATCTCCACAGACTGAAAGAGCACAACGAACCTCTTGCATATTTGATTCTTTGGTTAAAATTTCTTTAGCCTTTTCGCACAGCATTTGCACTTGGTTTTCGTTAAGCTCTTTGTGCTTGTTCAGTTGCTCGACCCACTGGTCCAGCTCCTTGGTGAACCGCGGGGTGGTCCCGGATCCCCTACCCGCCCTGCCCCGCCCTGCCCGCTGACCCGGGCCCTACTTCTAACCGCCCCCCGCCCACCCCCGGTGGGCGTGGAGTAAGCTGGGAGTGCGGTGATTAGGTGACCTCCTCAGGCCTGCCCCTCCGGCTTACTCAGCTGGCAGTGAGGATATAGGGGTGAGCAAGGCACCGGTCCTCAGCCCAGATCCCTCCAGACACTGACTACCTGCCACCTCCCGCTGGCCTCTCCTGGCTGGTGCTCTCTCTCTCTCTCTTTTGAGACAGAGCCTCACTATGTTGCCCTTGAGTGCAGTGACATCACAGGTCACAGCAACCTCCAACTCTTGGGTTCAAGATTCTCTTGCTTCAGCCTCCCAAGTAGCTGGGACTACAGGCGCCCACCACAATGTCCAGCTATTTTATTTTTTATTTTTTTTAGCAGAGCAGGGCAGGGTTGGAACCCACCAGCCCCAGTGCATGTGGCCGGCACCCAAACTACTGAGCATGGGGCACTGAGCCTCCTGGATCTCTATTTTCCTATAATTTTTTTTTTTTGAGACAGAATCTCAAGCTGTCACCCTGGGTAGAGAGCTGTGGCATCACAGCTCACAGCAACCTTAAACTCTTGGGCTTAACCAATTCTCCATTCTCAGCCTCCCAAGTTCTTGGGACTACAGCAGCATCCTCAACCTGTGGTTTGTGACCCCTTTGTAACAATGAAAATACATCCTGCATATCAGATATTTACATTATGATCCATAACGGTAGCAAAATTACAGTTATGAAGTAGCAATGAAAATAATTTTATGGTTGAGGGTCACCACAACATGAAGAACTGTATTAAAGGGTCCCAGTATTAGAAAGGTTGAGAACCACTGGACTACAGGAATCCAGCACAACACCCCCTATTTTTTGTTGCAGTTGTCATTGTTGTTTAGCTGGTCCCCTGGCCGGGTTCTAACCCACTAGCCTCAGTGTATGTGGCTAGCACCCTACATACTGAGCTACTGGTGCCATCTATTTTCCTATAATTTTTAAATTATCATTTGTATCCATAGCAGAAAAAGGAATGTTACTTCAATGGATAGATCTAATTGAAAGATACCATAAGATTTCTTTTTTCTTTCTTTTTTGAGATAGAGTGTCACTATGTCAATCTCGGTAGAGTGTCATGAAGTCACAACTCACAGCAACCTTTAACTCTTTGGCTCAAGTGATTCTCTTGCCTCAGCCTCCCAAGTAGCAGGGACTACAGGCAGCCGCCACAACAGCCAGCTATTTTTTTGTTATTGTTGTCACTGTTGTTTAGCTGGCCTGGGCCGGGTTCGAACCCACCAGCCTCAGAGTATGTGGCCATTGCCCTAACCACTGAGCTCCGGGTGCAGAGCTGCCATAAGGTTGTTTGTTTTCTCATTATGGACTCATAACTTATCCATAACCTTCTTTCAATTCAGGAAATTTCTTCCAGAGCTTAAGCAGAGAGCACAGCAGGGATGATGGAGCCCCCAAACCAGTCTGGATGGCATATGACAAGTTTATGCTTCTTATAGGGGAGAAAATTCTAGGGAGTTGTTTTAGGAGTAAAGATATCTCAGATCAACAATGAAAACTGGGAGGCCCCAACAGAGATCAACGGAGATCAGAGATTACAGTTTAATTATTAGATGCATGGGTCAAGGGTTTGTGTAAGGAGTTAGAGATATCAAGGCCATTTCTATCATCCTCTCACATGCATTCTGGCAATAGCCTACTGCTGCTTCTATATTAGGGCACAACTGTCAGATGAGGTTGTGTTGGCCATTCACTGTGTCTCATACTTCCACTGAAATGGGCCAAAGAAACATTTCTGGGCAAGTTTTTTCATTGATATTGCTCAGTCCCTGCTCAGCCACTTTCATAAGCAGGCTGCATCATTACCTCTAAAAACATTTCTTAGTTCAGGTGAACTTCCTTGGTAAAATGCCATCACTGTCTGCAAGTGTCAAGTACAGAAAAGCTCTTTACTTTCTGAGGCACGGCAGGAATGAGAAGGATTATAGATCCTACATAATTTGTAAGATACAGTGCAAAATAAAAATACAAGGCTTCTTATTCAGAGAGCAAGAAAAAGTGCAACTGAAGATAAAGAAATGAAAGTTTTTTTTCTTTAAAATTAAAGATTTTATTACAAAGTAATATTTTGATCAATTGATCCTAGGATCGATTAAAGATAAAATAAATTGATTGTCAGATTTTTATGGTTCATTTTTCTCCAAATTTTTTAATGGTCAGAAAACTATGTACTTTTAACAATTTAATTTTCAATCAGTACAATTGAAGGCTGGTGGCAGTGGTTGACGCCTGTAATCCTAGCACTCTTGGGCTAGTGGAGAGTGGATTGCCTGAGCTCAGGAGTTCCAGACCAGCCTGAGTTAAAGTGAGACCTTGCCTCTAAAAATAGCCTGTTGGCTTGGCCCTCATAGATCAGTGGTTAGGGCACCAGACACATAGACCAAGGCTGGAAGGTTTGAACCTGGCCAGGGCCTGCCAAACAGCAGTGATGACTACCAAACAAAACAAAACAAAACAAAATAGCCAGACAGTGTGACAGGCACCTTTATTCCCAGCTATGGGAGGCTGAGGCATGAGAATCACTTAACTCTTAACTCTTGGGCTCAAGTGATCCTCTTGCCTCAGTTTGTCTATTTTTAGAAGAAATGGGATCTTACTTTTGCTCAGTCTGATCTCCAACTTGTGAGTTCAAGCAATCCATCCACCTCGGCCTCCCAGAGTGCTAGGATTACAGATGAGAGTCACTTCACCCAGCCCTGTTGTGGAAATTTTTAAAGACATGGATTTTGAACTTAATGATGAATTTGAATAAGGTGTCTGTTTGTTTTATTGCAATAACTATGTATTATATGTACTTTTATGTTCTAGAAATTTACTGACAAAGTTTATTGCATAAACTCCTTACATTTCTTGCTCTGGTATTCAATTAGTTACTATTTTGTGAATGTCACAAGGATGGACTCTGGGACAGTAGGGAAAATTTGCCTCCCACCACCAGTCAGTGATGCTGCCAGGAAGATCACTTCTTCTCTTCCCAGCAGTGGCCACTTGTATGCCACAAACTATTCTAAGATGTGTGTGTGTGTGTGTGTGTGTGTGTGTGAACATGGGAAGGTCAGGCCAGTTACTTTGTGTGCATGCTACTGAGCTAACATGTGCAGGATCTGCTGCTGGACTGAAACTATGTATTAATCCTGCTGCTTCTCTGCTCACATGTGTGCTCAGAGAAGAGAATTATTAAAACTTTCAATGTAGTAACAGTAGTGCATTAAACCAAGTAGGGGGCTCTTATGGGTGTGGGACCCTGTACAGCTACATAGGTCATACGCCCAGGTGAGGCCCAGGTGAGAAGGACAGAATGAGTGGATAGGAAGGAAATGGCATAGCGAGGATAATGAGGGGAACGTGCCATGGTCTGAAGGTGTGTCCCCAAAATTCCTACGTTGAAACCCTAATCCTTAGGGTAATGGTGTGAGGAGCAGGGGCCTTTAGGGAGATGATTAGGCCATGAGGATGGAACCCTCATAAATGGAATTAATGTCATTATAAAATAGGCCCTAGGGAGCATTTTTACTACTCCTTGTCCTGTGAGGACACAACAAGAAGGCTCCATGTAAATTTTAAAACAAGCCCCATCAGACACTTAGTCTGCAGGCACCTTAATCTTGAACTTCCCAGACTTCAGAATTTTGAGAAATAAATTCCTATTGTCCATAGGCTATCCAAAATCTTCACCCCAATGGGTTTCTTCCAGGTTCTTATCAATTTTTTTCTATAGCTTTCTTTGTTTTTATCTAATAACTTACACACAATTATATCTTGATGCTGATCAGCTGAATTCTTTAAAACGCTCTTGCTTATGTTTCTCCTCCTTAGCAACCCAGCAGGGATCATAATAATATCTCATCATCAGAAATTCTGATCTTCATAATGACTAGGATAAATGGACTATATAACCATTTATCAAGTAATGAGAAGAATCAGAGTGATTCTTGCTATTTGCCAGGTATTAGCCCTGGTTAAAAAAAAGTGAAAAAATCCTATGGGGAAAGTAGATGACAAAGGGGAATAACAAATGAAGTATTTTAGGAAGAGAAATGTGAAACATTAATGTTGTCAAGGAGAATACAAAAGGAGGGGAGAATTGCATTTTTAAGGAGTTAGTATAATAGTCTCCTTAAGGAGGTGACAATAAAACAAAAATTGGAGCAAAGTTAAGTGGGCAAATCAGGACCACAAAATTCATTAATCCTACAGGAAGCTAGAACTCTCTTTGCCTAAAGTGATGTGAGGACCAATAATGAATGTTGAATGGGTCTATTTCCATGTGCTTTGAATAAGTGCAGAGAATAATGGTCAGTTTGGCCCAGGAGTGATTAAAAAAGGTCTGTGAAGTATACAACATATCTTGCATGACACCATGCATTCATGGTCAATTGATTTTTGTCAAAGATGTTAAGAACACATACTGGAGGAAAGAATAGTCTCTTCCACAAATGGTGTTAAGAAAATTGGATACCCTTTATGCAGAATAAAATTGGACCCTTATTTCACACCATAAACAAAAATCAACTATTAAAGACTTACATGTAGTGCCGGAAACTATAAAACTACTAGAAGAAACAGGGGAAATACTCCACCCCTTGATCTGGGCAACAATATCTTGTATATGACCCCAAAGCACAAGCAAGGAAATCAAAAAAAAATAAACAAATAAGAGTATATCAAACAAAAAAGCTTCACAGATAAGAAAATAATTAGTAGAGTGAAGAGACAATCCATAGCTCAGGAGAAAATGTTTGCAAGCCATACATCTGATAAGGGCCTAGTATCCAAAATCTGTAAAGAACTCAAACATTTCAATGGCTAGAAAACAAATAATCTAATCAAAGTAAAAAAAAAATAAGCAAAGGAGAATGTTCTTCAAATTCATCCAGGTAAATGCAAAAGATGCAAAGTTTAAGCTTCCTATGTACTCAATACTATGTTGAAACTAAAAGGTCGGCTCGGCGCCTGTGGCTCAACGGGCTAAGGTGCCAGCCACATACACCTGAGCAGGCCAGTTCGAATCCAGCCCAGGCCCGCCAAACAACAATGACGGTTGCAACAAAAAAATGGCCGGGCGTTGTGGCGGTTGTCTGTGGTCCCAGCTACTTGGGAGGCAGAGGCAAGAGACTTGCTTGAGCCCAGGAATTGGAGGTTGCTGTGAGCTGTGATGCCACAGCACTCTATCCAGGGTAACAGTTTGAGGCTCTGTCTCAAAAAAAAAAAAAGAAAGAAAAAGAAAAAAAGAAACTAGTAGGTCAACAACTACAGGCCCACACAAGAGAAAGCGCAAATTTAAGAAGGGGGAAAGGGGTTCAGTAAGTTCACACCTAATGGGTACAATATAGGGGTATATGGCACACTTCCTGGGTGAAGGCCTCAACTACAACTCTGACTTTACCTCACAAACATGAACAATGTGACCTAATTGTATATACCTTCATATTAATCCAAAATGTTAAAAAATGGAATAGAGACTTCTCAAAAGAAGACACACAGATGATCAACAAATATACTAAGAAAAATGCTCATCATCACTGATCAGGGAAATGCAAAGTAAAGCCACAATGAGTTATTGCCTCAAAACAGTCAGAACAGCTCCGATCAAGAAAACAAAATATATGGCTCGGCGCCTGTGGCTCAACAGGCTAAGGTGCCAGCCACGTACACCTGAGTTGGCAGGTTTGAATCCAGCCCGGGCCCGCCAAACAACAATGACGGCTACAACCAAAAAATGGCCGGGCGTTGTGGTGGGCACCTGTACTCCCAGCTACTTGGGAGGTGGAGGCAGGAGATTTGCTTGAGGCCAGGAATTGAAGGTTGCTGTGAGCTATGATGCCACACACTCTATCCAGAGTAACAGCTTGAGGCTCTGTCTAAAAAAAAAACAAAAACAAAAACAAAATATGGCAAGTGTTGGTAAAGGTGAGGAGAAAAAAGAACGCTTGAATACTCTTGGTGGGAATTTAGGTTAGTATAGCTATTATGAAAAACAATATGGGAAACTAAAAATAGAATGACCTTATGATCCAGTGATCCCATTTCTGAATACATGGTGTATATCCAAGGAATTGGCATCGGTAGCCAAAGAGGTATCTGCACTTCCATGTACATCGCACCATTATTCACAACATTTAAAATAAGGAAGCAACCTATATGTCCATCCTGAGATAAATGGATATAAAAAATGTGGTATTTATACACAATACATGGAGTACTATTCATCCTTCAAAACGGGGAGGGGAATCTCGTGATTTGTGTGAATATGGATTAGCCTGAGGGACATCATGCTAAATAAAATAAACCAGGCACAGAAAGGCAAGGTATACTCCAGGGAAATAACTCAGATGCAAATACATAGGTTATATGTTAAGTTTGAAGTGGATTAAAGTCTTGAAAACAAAGAGGTATTAGGAAGCCTAGGAAAGATAGTGAGAGAGGAACTTGAGCAATGAATGGAAGGGACTCATTCCTTTGAGACCCCCTTTTTCCCCATAAACACCAGAATCCCTACATATACCCATTAATAGAGAAAGTGTACTAGTAAAACAAGGGTAGTAAAACTCCCATTAAACACAACAACCAAGTACATCAGCATAGACCTGGGCAAGGTCACATTTTTATTTCACATGTTGCTGCTAAAACCTGAAGCCTCTGTTTCCACTTTACGTATTGCATGTTATAGCTACCCAGTCATTGTCTCCCTACCTTTAAGTAAATAACTTCTTTAAATACAAATGACATCATTGAGATTATTTAAATATGTCATTTTATTAACTTGAATATAGAAATGAATGTATTCATATTCTTATTCAGGTTATTTAATCTCAATATATTTTTATTTTATTTTATTTTATTTTTTTTTTACCTAGTTTTTTTTTTTTTTTTTATTGTTGGGGATTCATTGAGGGTACAAGAAACCATATTACACTGGTTGCATTTGTTAGGAAAAGACCCCCTTACAATCGTGTTTTGCCCCCAAAAGGTGTGGCACACACCGAGACCCCAAGACCCCACCCCCCTCACTTCATCCCTCTCTCTGCTCTTCCTTTCCCCACCTCTCCCTCATTCTTCCTCTCTCTGCTCTCCCCTTCCTTCACCCCCACTGTGTCAATAATTTTCATTAATTGTCCTCATATCAAACTTGAGTACATGGGATTCATGCTTCTCCATTCTTGAGATGCTTTACTAAGAATACTGTGTTCCACTTCCATCCAGGTTAGTACAAAGGCTGTAAAGTCTCCATTTTTTTTAATGGCTGAATAGTATTCCATAGTGTACATATACCATAGCTTGTTAATCCATTCCTGGATTGGTCGGCATTTAGGTCGTCTCCACATTTTGGCAATCGAAAATTGAGCTGCAAAAAACAGTCTAGTGCAAGTGTCCTTAAGATACAAGAATTTTTTCCCTTCCGGGTAGATGCCTAGTAATGGGATTGCAGGATCAAATGGGAGGTCTAGCTTGAGTTCTTTGAGAGTTCTCCACACTTCCTTCCAGAAAGGTTGTATCACTTTGCAGTCCCACCAGCAGTGTAAAAGTGTTCCCTTCTCTCCACATCCACGCCAGCATCTGCAGTTTTGAGATTTTGTGATGTGGGCCATTCTCACTGGAGTTAGGTGGTATCTCACGGTGGTTTTGATTTGCATTTCTCTAATAATTAGGGATGATGAGCATTTTTTCATATGTTTGTTAGCCATTTGTCTGTCTTCTTTAGAGAAGGTTCTATTCATGGCTCTTGCCCATTGATTTATGGGATTGTTGGCTTTCTTCATGTGGATTAATTTGAGTTCTCTATAGATCCTGGATATCAAGCCTTTGTCTGATTCAAAAGATGCAAATATCCTTTCCCATTGGGTAGGATGTCTATTTGCTTTGT
>CAUYON010025490.1:0-14389 GCA_963573935.1 Arctocebus calabarensis | reverse complement strand
ATATAGTGATCAAGGAAATGCCATGAAGGATATCTGTAACAGTATGATCAAAATATTTCTGAATGTATATGAATCGTGCCCTGTGATTGCACCAATGTACATAATTATGATTCAATAAAATTATTAAAAAAAAAAAATTGGTTTCACAGTAGTGCTCTCAACACAATTCTTAATGTTTTACAGATAAGTTAGTGCTTTCCATGCCTTCATTCATTTTGTTCCTAGGTCAGCTCAGTGAGATTCCATACAGGTAAGTGTCCATAGAATAATTCCCTTTTGAGGTCTAGACCCCTAAGCAAATACCACTGTAAATAAGACTCTGCCATAGTGAACCACATCCTATCTCCTAACTTAGTTGTAGTTGTCATTACATTTTTTAAAAATGGGTAATGTAACTTGATTAGGATGCAGGAGCTTAAATTTGGGCACAGGTGCCATGTTGGAAACATCAGAGAGAAATTAACTTTTAGCAATATGAGAAAGCTTTATTGGGTCACTTACAGATGAACAGAGCCTGCCCTCAAAGCCTGGCAAATCTTCATAAAAGCCATGAGTCCAATCAACTTAGCACCATTAAAAGGATAGCCCAGGGCTTGCACTTCAAACCATGCACTATGGGCTATGCCATTACTGATGCACCTGCTGCAATCAGCTGGCAAAAATAAAGTGTGTCCCTTGACTGGGCAAGTGAACCCAATGCCTCCAACATCTGCAAGCTACCAGATATTGCTATTCCTTAAGGTAAATTCTGCTAATGGAGCTACATTTTCTCATAATCATAATAGTATATGCCAAACACAACTTCTAAAAGCAGTGTTACAATAGAGCCTTAATGAGTCACATCAGGCCATGAGGCGACATCACTACTATCTTGGGCATCATTCTGGTGGACATTTCTGCCCAAGGAGTTCTAAGCATACATTAACACTATAAAATCTGGCACAAACTCAATGATTCACTGTGGAGGGTACAAAATGGAGTTTTACTGCCTGTGGGCTGGTTAATTGGAATATATAATTCCATAATAAAAATGCCAAGGCAAATCAGTCTCTAGAATGGTAGTTTGGGGGGAGAACCCAACCAGTATGAAAATGAATGTGTAAGCTCTCCCTTATCTGAAATTGTCTTTCTCTCTGGTGGAAAATATAGCTTCAGAGGAACACATGTCAAACAGTGAGTGAAAAAAAGTTGGCGCTCTGTAACCAATGTAGACTTCCAAATCAGTCCCAAAGATTAGAATGATGATCTTTACAAAAAACTATGTCATCCTAAACCGAGGGTGTCACGGAGCCAGCCTTTCCAAGTGCTGTTATGGTTCATCTCAATAAACACTGATATAATAGTCAATAGAAAGATGTATAAAAAATAACTCTTGACCCCAAATGTTTCAAATGAAATTTCTCTATAAATAGACTACAAGATGGAAATTTACATTCAGGCAATTTGTTAAGATATATTAATTCTGGGGATCAACACCTAGGCGGGAGTGAAAAGAACAAGACCGTTCAAGGGGAGAAGCTAAACTGCAGTGCAGTCACAGCAAAGGCTCCAGATGAGCCCACAGAGGGCCAAGGAGCTGAGATGACTCCTTAAAGTTATCTCAAACTGAGGCAAGGCAGCAGATCTTTATGACTAACCAAGCATGGAGTTCAGTCAAGGGCAATTCCAAAAGAAACAGTCACTGGAAGACTTACCATCACTTCCAACAGCTGGGAGAATAAGTGCCTTTGTCTGGAGAGGGGGCAGGATGACCTGGGCAACACATCACAGCATTTTTTCAACCTCTTCTATCTCACGGCACACTTGAACCTATAGTTAAACTTCCGCGGCACACTTAAATTACATTGCTCAAAAAAAAGAGTAAAAAAAAAAAGAATATACTTACTGTGCTTTGAACTTTTTTCAAAAATAACTTAATTAATGATCTTTAAAATGTTTCGTGGCACACCTAAGATCTTCTCACTGCATACGTGTTGAAAATCACTGTGCTACATCAGAAGAGAGTGCAGATCCATTGTTTCTGAACTAAGGGAAGTCCAGTTATGATTTTGCTGTCACCTAATCCAGTCACTGAACACTAAAGCAACCACAAGATCCTAAAACAAGTCACTAAATTCACAACTGGACAGTAAAAATTGTGCTATAATTGTGGCCGATTTTTTTTTTCCTGGAAGACAGTTTCTCAAAATCACCCTCTAAAGAAGATGAAAGAAAAGTCATGATTGAAGCAAAATAAACTAAGTGCGAAATCAGTGATGCAGTGGGGTATAGTTTACCTGAGTCTTCTCTTCACCTTCAGGATTTCCCTAACAAGGCATCCTGCACATGAAGAGAAAATGACTCTGCAGAATCCTGAAATCTCAACCCCCTGCTTTCTCCCCTGCTGAAGACCAAAGGACCAGGAAGAGTAACCACTATCATTTGCTAAGCACTTGTTTCGTGCCTGGTGCTTTTGTGAATGTTGTACCTCACTCCTCATATCCCACAGAGCAACTAAGTGAGGTCACTACTGTTGTTACCATAATTCGGAAAAGGAAACTAATTGACAGAAAAGATAAGCACTGCTCAAGTTCATACAGATAATGCATGGCAGAGCCCAAATTGCAAGTTATCAGACCCAAAGAATATTCAAAAACATAGTTTCCTGGAATATTCTTCACTTTTCCCTATAGACTTCCCCACCCCAGGTCTGTGTCCCAAGAGACTGAGAGTCACTTTTCCCTATGGACTTCATCCACTCAGCTCTCTTGTCTGCTGGTTTATAGCTCAGTTGACCAAAAGACGTTACCATCAAGAGTCCAGAGGGTAGGAAGAGACCGAGATCAAGGCATTGCCAAGGTTTTCTCCCTGCTGGGGCATAGGTTGATGATGATTCTTTTGCCCTTATCCTCTTTTCATAAATCCACTTTCCTTCCAATATTCTCTGGTCTCTTCTCTTTGTAGATAAGAATCGGCCTAGACAGAGTTTTCCCAAACTTGGCATTATGGTTCAGAAAATCCTTTGTCATGGGCAGCATCACTGTAGGATATGTGGAGCATCCTTGCCCCTACCCACTAGATGCCAGTAGAGATGTCTCCAGGCATGACAACTGAAAATGTCCCCAGGTATTTCCAAATGTGCTCTGGAGGACAGAAATTACTTCTAGTTGAAAACCGCAGCCTAGAATTAGTGGGAAAAGAGCAGCAAGGATAAAATACAAGAGTAACCAAAGGAGAAAAGGAAAACAGGAAGGAAGGGAAGGAAAAAGGGAAAGAAATAAGGAAACAAATTAAGATATATTATAAAAATTTATGATTCTGCTACATTCCTGCCACTAGCAATTCATATCCCCCACTATGGGCATTAACTCTAACCTATTTCGTACTCCCCTCCAAGAAGGTGGATGCTAAGTTCTAATGGGAAATCTGTTTCCCCATTAACTTCTTTCTCCTTATCCCCACACCCTACCCAAGAAAGACACTAAGCCACATTGTGTTGACTGCAAATCAAAGGAGTTTGACAAGATCATATCTTAGTTCTCTCCCAGCTCTGCTCATGTATTACTGCAAAGAAACTCTTTCCCTATTCATAAATGACACCCCACATAGCCGCCTCTCTCCTTGTGTCTGTGGGACACAAGCACTTAGGATTAAGATGACTTTCTTATACATGCACCCATTATCATTTCATTTCCACTCTCTGTCCCCCATTCTTTTTATTCCTTCAGGTCTTTCTTTCTTTCTTCCTTTCTTTCTCTCTCTCCCTCTCTTTCTTTTTTTTTCTTCCTTTCTTTTTCTCTCTTTTTTTTTTTTTTTGGCATTTTCTCAAAGATTCAAGGATTTGCATCTACAATGAATACATCTTTGCCTTCATGAAAAAAGAATGAAGGCTCAACTTCAGTTGGAAGGTAAAGCAATACCAAGAAATCTGAATGGTTTGTGGCTGACAATGACTAATATTTAAAGGCCTGAGGTAGAAATCCTTCATTAGCATCACAGCGTTTCCATTATTGCTGGTGTCAGGAAGGGGAGTGTTGCAAGTATTCCGAGACTGAGGTTTCAACATTTGTCAAATACAATTGCCCAGGCTTTTTGCTCCAAGGTTGATTGGAATGCTATCTTATGCTTCTCATATACCCGATAAGTAGAAAAGGAAGCAGAAGGCTAGTTTATAAAATAGATGCAGTAATAACAACATCGTGTTTAAATTAGAGTGACATGAATAAGTTTGTAATACTTTGAAGCCACATAAACCTGAGAGAGCTAAAAGATCTATTAGGGCTAATGAGGCCTGTAGATGTGGTGTTCCAAGGGGGAAGGAATGAGGGGACGTACATATGAATCACAAAACAGGATGGAATCCAAACACAGTTTTCAAACCACAAATGAAACGTTGGCTTAAAGCCCTGAGTTTATCTGGATGAAACACAGAGAATTAGGTGCTGAATCTCACTCTTTAAAGGTCTAAAGCTAGCCAGCTCTTCAAGGAAAAGATGAGATAAATTTCCCTTGAATGTTATCCCAGGCACCTGCCACTCTGAAAATTGGCCAACAGAACTTCTAATGATCCTGTTTCCAGGTGCAGTTTTCAGGCATCTCACTTGCAATAGAAGCCCCTCATACACACTTCCTTTCTGCTATGTCCTGGCATTAAAAACCTGAGCCAGGGTTCAAGTTTTGTGGCTGCTTTAAGAGAAGTTACGGGTCAAGAACTGCGTGAGACATCAAAACACACCTAGCACACAAAGTCTTCCTGAGAGCTTATTCCTTGTGAAAATGTATGGAAGGACACGTTGGAGAAGGCCAGCTTTTGGACAGCAGCATTCAAGATATTTTTTTCCTTACTTAGAATCATAATTAGCCTCACCACAAGGTAAATCAGTGCAAGCAAATCTCTCAGAAATGGCAGGGCATATGCAGAGTTATAGGCCACGGTGCTAAGATGGCAAAATAGTGCATAGGTGGAAAATGCAAACTTGAAGAAAAGACAAGCAAGAAATTCTCTGAATTCAGTCATATATTTTCTAAGAATAACTTGACTCTATTAAGTAAATTTGACTCGTAGTCCCATAAGCTAAATTCAGAGAGCAGATACAACCAAGTTAATTGTGATACAAAGAATGTTTTAGAAAACTCCTTTAGAAAAGTTGAATTTGAAGGGGCATGCGCGCTTTCCCCTCCCCCACATTTGCACTGACCCATGTCAATCTGTTTTATTGTTTGACAAGGCCCTGAAGGCATGTGTGTTTGTGAGCTCCTATGGACCCAGTTTAGTGCACATAATAGGGGCAAGGGAGGGGCGGGGAGGGGGGAGGATAGGTGGAGGGAGGGTAAATGGTGGAATCACACTTATGGTGCATCTTAGAAGGGTACAGGTGAAACTTACTAAATGCAGAATACAAATGTTTTCATACAATAACCAAGAAAACCCCATGAAGTTTATGTCAAACAGTTGGATGAAAATATTTCAGATTGTATATGAAGCCAGCACATTATACCCCATGATTGCACTAATGTACACAGCTATGTTTTAATTAAAAAAATAAAAAAATTGTGACAGCTTTAAGCAGAAATAAAGCATTTGTTAAAAGATACCAGGTACCTCATAGAATTGTTGTGAGGACAAAAGAAGCAGACCAGAGAGCTACCCAAGGGGGATCATCTGCAGATCGGGGATTCTCTACTGAAAACACCACTTAGTGAGACCCCGCTGAGCAACAAGACCACTTAAAACTGGACATAACATGCTCCCATCATGGTTTTCTCCAAAATGACCACTCCCTCTGCTGCCCTGGAAAGAACATTGACCTCTGACATTGACATTGATGCTTCACTTTGCCTGCTTCTAATTCCAACTCTGCTTGGCAGAACCAGGATCTCATGCATTCATTTCCTCCCCGAGATTTTATTAATATTCAGCAATGTGGATGAAAACAAATAAGGTATTCCCACCTATTAAATTATAAAAGTACAAAAGGAAAAATGTCCAATTCCCCCTGACTGTGTTTTCATTATGCAAGTGAAGAAAATGAAGCAAATTTTCCTTGTTTAACTTCATAAAACCTTTTTTCAAATGTTAAAGAGACAGCATTTCAACAACTACTTCCAAAAAATGTGATAATTTGTAATATAAAGGCATCAAAACAATTTAAAGCCACAAAAAAGGTAAAAAGGCAATTAATTAAACTAGTACCAAGTAATAAAGTATAAAAACAAAAAACAAAAAGCTATAACAGCAAGCTTTGGCCAAGGGCAGCTACTACAATTGGCCATATAGTAGTTGTGTTTCCAAGCAGCCAAAGTAAAAAGGGAAAGTTAGTGGATTACATGTTTCCTGTTGTTTATTTTAAAAACACACATCCAGTTCACCAGAGAAATATACCTATTTCCTAGCTTTGAACTGAGAAGAACTTATGGTAATAAAAGCACAGTGAAAGAGAACAAGCTGATGGTGCCACCAGTAATGACTTCATAAAAGCTTATAGATACAGTTCTATTTATGAACATTCTTTATTTCAGAGTTAGGTAATAATTTTAAATTGTAGTTTTGTCAAAGCATTTCTACAGAGAATCAGAGTAATAAATTCCAGTAGGTGGCTAGCTCATGGTGTGCTTTGATACCATGATAAAGCCTAAAGATTCTGATAAAAATAAATGGTTCAACTTCTCTAATACTAGAATACCAATTTTCTCAGCAGGACTTTTAATGAGCAATGTGCAACAGTCAAATTCAGATTGAAGCCCTTCCATGCAAGTGCCCAGTGCCCCTGATTGCAAAAGAAATGCTTAAGTTCTTAAATGAGGACAGCAGCACTAGTGCTTTGCTAAGGAAATTAAAAATAGTAAGTTGTTGTCTGACTTGAATAGCGGCAGGACACTGCAGGGGGAGAAAGTTTGACTTGCTTTTTTCCCAGGCAAGAGTTTTTAATTAGTTCAGATACTTGAATAAGGTTTTGATGGAACTATCAGAGTTCTGCATGGACATAACAGAATAAAGAATCAAACCTGGATCTGGAATTAAAAAGACCAAGTTAAAACTCCACCCAGACCAAAAGAAAAGGGTGCAAGGCTGAAGTTGAAATCGACCCCTGGATGGGGCAGTGCATTAGTTATCTGTTGCTGTGTAACAAATTTCCCCAAAACATAGTGGCTTAAAACAACAATGCTTACTACCTTGTAGTTGTTTTGGGTCAGGAATGTGGGGACACCATAGGTGGATCTTCTGGTTCTGTGTTTTCTATAAGGCTGAAATCATCTCAAGGCTTAAGTGGGGACATGTTCACTTCCAAACTCACTTATACTATTGTTGGCAAAATTCAGTTCCTGATAGGCTATTGAAATGAGGGTGTCAGTTTCTCAAGGGTTGGTAATCTGTGTCTCACTTTGGTTTCTGGCCATGAGGGTTCCTTTATAGAGCAGCTTACAGTGCAGGAGTTGCCTTTCTCAGAACAAGAAAGAGGAAAAGAGGATACTAGCAAGACTGAACTGACAGTCTTTATAACTTAATCTCAGAAGTAATATCCTATCACCTTTGCTATAGTATTCTATTTGTTAAAAGTAAGTAACGTGCACACACTGGAAGGGAGGGAACACACAAGATTGTAAATACAAGCAGGCAGGGATCATTGCAAGCTGTTTCAGAAGCGGCCAACCGCAGACAGAGACAGGGTAGTCTAGGAGCGGAAGCAAAAAACAATCAGTTACTGATATACCAGTAAATAGTTTTTAAGCAAATTTAATAGCAAAATCCTTTTAAAACAAAATCTGCATTAAAATTGGTTAAAAAGCTGGGTTACCCTCCCTGAAACACCGGTAAGTTTACCCTCACCGAGTGAGACCCCGGGGACGATGAACACTCTTCTTTGTGCCCTTATCGTGTTGCAGCATCAACCCACTCGGTTCCTCTCGACACTTGGGAGTTCAGTGCAGATTGGCAGCATCGGAAATGATGTCTTTCGAGGCGGAAAGGCAAGGCAAATGGGAGACCAGGCAAGGAGAATGTGGGTTGAAATGAAGCACCAGACCAGATTGAGTGAGAAAAGGTAGAAACAATATCAGAAGCTCATCTTACAATCTCAGCCCAAGTACGGGGATTGGCTGGTCTGGGAGAAATTATGAAGCCATGAAACTACAAATGGACAGAAGTGAGGTTTATTTAGAATAACCTTGTCCTTATTTTGTCAGAGCAGTCCTTTATGTATGCTGTTCCTTTATGAATTGTTCTCACTCTCAAATATATCTCAGTTTGGATAAGAAATTATCTCTAACTTTTATGGACATCATTTTTAAGTATTGAGCTGGTTGTTTTGTTTTTTTTTAAATTGCCTTACCTAACATTTTTCCCCCTTTTGAATTTCCTTTTGAACAGCCCCCTTGTAATGATTAAGTCTATTGTTAGTGGTGTTGCTCATTCCCTTCTTCTAAAACATCTTACAACTTTCTGTTTAGGATTAGAGTATAGTTGGATAGTCAGAATTAGAATCCTTGAGCTCTTGGGCTTAAGCAACCTTAAGGTTACCTAGTAATGTCAGCAGAGGACACCAACTGCTAATTGACTCTGTGTGTCTCTCCTGAGCCTCGTGAAGGAGAGACAGTGACCACTGAATGAAAACCTAGACAATGGACCAGCACCCGTAGCACAGTGGTTACAGCACCAGCCACATATACTGAGGGTGGTAGGTTCGAACCCAGCCCAGGCCAGCTAAACAACTACAATAACAACAAAGAAATAGCCAGGTATTTTGGCAGGCACCTGTAGTCACGGCTACTTGGGAAGCTGAAGGCAAGAGAATCGCTGAAGCCCAAGAGTCTGAGGTTGCTGTGAGCTGTGATGCCGCAGCACTCTAACAAGGGCAACATAGTGAGACTCTGTCTCAAAAAATAAAAAATAAAACCTAGACAGAAACATCAAGAAGTATTCCTCGGTACTAACCTGCACTGGCTAATATGGGGCAGGCAGAAGGATGCTTACTTGACAACTAGCAGAAAGACTAACTGGTGTTCATTTTTAGAAGCTGTGCTGGGGTAAAAACATTCAAATACTCTCTCTCACGATGCTAATTTTTATTTCTTGTTTAAGTAATTAATTTTTCTATGAATGCGTGAGCTATGTTCAAGCATCTCAGGGAGGGAAGACAAGACAAATACGCAGTGTGGAAAATTGTAACTTCTCAACTAGTAACAGACATAGAGCCAAGCTGTGATATTCTCCAGGCCTCGGTTTTGTTGTGTATAAAATGAAGCTTTTAAACTACACAGTCTAGATATTTTCTTTCCTATCCACTTCTAATTTTTTGTTTACAACAGTGCACTCGATCAGACATTTTGGACCACTTCCTCAAGCTGCAAGGGGTGCAGGTCCTGGAACAAAGGTAGATGCAGTCTTTTTCTTCTAGGGGATTTCATGGTAGAGGAAGGAGTAAGTAAGGAAATGCTAAAATGTTGGCCTCTTTGTCTACTTGCCCTGGCAATGGAGACTCGTTCACTTTCCCTGGCAAATGTAACCTGCTTGATCAGTTTCCTTACTCTGTAAGCCTGTCTTTCGCTTCCTCAATAAGCTTTGTTCATGTTAAAAAAAAAAAAAGAAAGAAAGAAAGAAAGAAAAGGAAATATTAAAATGTTGGTGGTGAACTTAGATCTTTAAGCAGGACATAGAAGTACCTATGCTGGCCCAAGGCATGCAGCTAAGCCTCCCTAAAGAAGAAAACAACAGAACTAGGTCTTTAAGGACATACAGGAGTTAAGTAGAATAAAAGACTTGAAGAACATTCTAGAGGACAGAAAAAAAAAAACAGAGCAAACCCTTAGAGGCATAAAATAACACCTTGGGTTAAGGGGAAATCAAGTCAGTTTAGTAATAGAAGTACATAATAGAGTCAGGCTGGAATGCTCTGTGGAGGCCTGATTGTACCTGGAATACAGATGATGCCCTATATTTAGGGCAGACCTCTCAGAGGAGATTAACAAGGTAGCAATGTGCTCTGATATGGATCTAACCCAAAACCAACCCAACCTGGACTTCTCTTCCAGATAAGCATCCCCTAACTGAGTGACATGAAACCAGAATGACCTCAAATAAATTTCCTAGGGCCAATACAATGTTCAAAACAGTACAGTTGACAGAAGCATTGGGGACTAACAGGTCACACAATAAGAAACATGACTTTTAACAATTTGAAATGAAGAAAAATAAAATGTGAGAATTATGAAGAACTTTGAGATTGATTGGGTCCAACTCCTTCATTTCAGAGAAAAGGAAACCAAGGCCTTGGGAAAGGAAGTCACCTGATCCTAGACAAGGCGCCTGGCTTGTCTCATATTCCTGCCTTCAATCTCATGAAATCTGTGCTCAGAGTAAAAGTCTTCTTGTCTGACTTAGTCAATACCTGCAGACAATCAATGACTTTGAAAAAGTAGGATAAAATAGACCCCCCAAAAAATACACATATATACCTTAACATTTTATTTTAACTTAAAATGTACAGATGTACGTTCCTTCTCTAATCTCTTTAGTCATGGACAAGGTGGTCCTTTGAATATATAGAGACACAGATCACAACAATCAGTCTTCTTTCTAGAACAAAACACAACCATAAGACATCATCTAAGATTTACAATTTTGACTTCTTTGAAGGACAGGAAAAGGTTGAAGATACTCCCAAAAGAATCAAAGCACAGCATCCTTTCCAAACTTTAATTCTTTTCCTAATCTTCTAAGAGGTCTTACATCTAATTCAAAAGCAATTTTCTTTCTATCAACTCATCTTTATTAATGATGTTGAAATGATTCAACTTAGTTTTCAAAGAAAATAACCCCTTTCCAAAAAATCATAATTTATTGGTAGAAATCATTGTGATTTACAGAATACAGTACAATCCAGTGGTTTAAAAAGGTTTGGAACTAAGCACTGCTGGGTCTTGGTGAGCACATTACTCGATTTCTGAGAACAGAGGTGTTCTAAACAATGGCCCAAAACTTAGGAGTAAGCAGTCATCTGTGAGTCATCTATGCCTTAGAGAAAACGAATTGAGTTCATGTGGTAGGTAGCATGGGCAGAGATCCGTAAAGAAAGTGTCTAATGGATGTATTACCTTTGTCTCAAGAGAACATGAGTCAATGGCATTGTTCTAGGAAGACTGAGGTAGATGCTTTCTCACTTACCTGATGTCACTGTTCACATTTTAAAAACCTGATTTTCTAATATTATTCTTCTTATGCTAGCTTCAACTCTTCTTCCATCACCCAGCTGAACAGAGAAGCCATTATCATATGGCTTGTGAATATATATATATATATATGTAAACACACAGGGTGATCATAAAGTTGGTGGGCAAAAGTGCACACAGATTTTATGGCCACCCTATATAAGAAAACACTACACATTATGGCAGCCAGACACTTACTAATAGAGGTTTAAAAGGATAGGGATTTGTACTGCAGAATACTCACTGTTGATTCATTACGTTTTCCTGTTATTTTTGTCTTTTTTTAGATGAACAACTTAGGTAGCAGGTCCTACTCTGTTCTGACAAGATTAGGGCCATCTCAATATCTCTGTTTTATTCAAGCACAACACTCAAACCAATAACTTGAAAAACACAGTGTTTCTATCTGTGCAAACAACGTATGCCTAGGAAGTAGTTTCTTCATTCCTTTCTCAGGACCTGGCTTTCACTTCCCATGTACTTAGGAAGCAGAACACATGCTGGGCTTCCCCTTCAGCAGAAACACACCCAAAAGAAGGCAGCACACGACATGTATCTTCCTGACTCCTAAAACCCATGTGCACCTTTGAATTTCTCAGTATACAGGCAGAATTGAAAAATAATGTGTTTTCATCAGTTAGGGAAACAGGGTAACAGAGCAAGCTAGGATGAAGAGGTGCATGCTATGGAGAGAAACTAATGGTAGACAATTTGGCCTGGTGGGGGTGGGGGAACCAAAAATTTGGCCATTTGAAATCTAAGCAGAAATCAGAGGCTCCCTCAACAAAACACATTTTCATGTTAACAATCATAAAGAACCCACATATTTGAAAATTCTGTGACATAGGGTTGAAACTAAGTTTGGTTCGGTGATATATGACAAATATTAGGGGGAAACAATCGCCTTCTGTTTAAGGAAATTGATGAGAGTGATAAACCTATTAAAATTTCTCAGTGATCCAGAGGATACCGTGGCCCCTGGATTCATTTAATTAATATTTTTAGATGTTGACTGTATGCTATGTTCTGGGCTAATAATAACAATAACTTAGTGTTTTGAATACTCAGTAGATGTTACGTACTGGGTTAGGAACTTCCTATGCTCTTCATTGTTTAATCCTAGGAAGCAAGTACTATAACTATATACATTTAACACATGAGAAAACTGAAACTTAAAGAGTTTTCAAAGGTCACAGAATTAGTAAACAACAGAACCTGGATTTCAGCTTGAAAAATCTTAAGCCAAAGACTGGCCGGAATCAATACTCAATAGCACCTCCAAGACAAATTCTTGCACTCAAAAGTTTGCTATTTACAGAGTGAAGCATAAGTAGAATTTGGCTAGGTTGAGAGAACCCAGGAAGAGAATAGCAAGCAAAGAAAATAGCAAATGTTTCAAAAGACATTTTCAACCTTTTTATGCCAACCTTTTTTGTGAGGACATGAGACCAAACTAGAGCCATCTGAATAACTTAAAATCAAGAAGCTCATTGGAGAAAAAATTAATTACATGTTTTAGAAAAAAAATGATTCAACTTCAGAGCACCTAATTAATACACTCTTTTCCACTAGTTATTGTAAGATGATCAAAATTTTTGTTCTGGAGTTTCTTACTAGGAAAACATCTGCTGGGAAAATAACAAACCACATGAACAATCATTAAGATAGCAAACAGTTAGGGGCCAGGAAACTAAATCACTTCACAGTATTCATGGAGATCACAACATAACATTTTACACCTTAAATACATACAATTTTTGTTAGTCAATTACCACTTCAATAAAGCTGAGGAAAATTAATTAATGAATTTTATAAAAAGGCATATGTTTGAGACGTGAAAGATCTCTATAAAGAGAACTATGAAACTCTAAGAAAAGAAATAGCTGAAGATGTTAACAAATGGAAAAACATACCATGCTCTTGGCTGAGAAGAATCAACATTGTTAAAATGTCCATGTTACCCAAAGCAATATACAATTTTAATGCAATCCCAATTAAAGCTCCATTGTCATACTTTAAAGATCTCAAAAAAATAATACTTCATTTTATATGGAATCAGAAAAAACCTCGAATAGCCAAGACATAG
Source organism: Arctocebus calabarensis (assembly GCA_963573935.1). NCBI lineage: Eukaryota > Metazoa > Chordata > Mammalia > Primates > Lorisidae > Arctocebus > Arctocebus calabarensis. Next base: position 1,119 of record CAUYON010025490.1, on the reverse strand, counting down.
CTCAGAAATAAAAACAAAGCAGAAGAAATCATGCTACCAGACCTCAGATTACGGTATAAATTGATAATAATCAAAACTGCATGTACTGGCACCAAAATAGAGAGGTAGATGTATGAAACAGAATAGAGAACCAAGAGATGAACCCAGCTACTTACGGTTATTTGATCTTTGATAAGTCAATTAAAAACATCAGTGGGGAAAAGATTCCCTATTTAACAAATGGTTCTGGGTGAACTGGCTGACAACCTGTAGAAGGCTGAAACTAGACCTACACCTTTCACCATTAACTAAGGTAAACTCTCACTGGATTAAAGATAGATTTCTTCTATAAAAATACTACAAGCAAGTGCAGGGAAAACACTTGAAGAAATTGGCCTGCATGAATATTTTATGAGGAAGACCACCTGGAAAATTGAAGAACACCAAAAATACATTACTGGGATATGATCAAACTAAAAAGCTTCTGCACAGCCAAGAACACAGTAAGTAAAACAAGCAGACAGCCCTCAGAATGGGAGAAGATATTTGCACGCTGTGTCTCCAACAAATGTTTAATAACCAGAATCCACAGAGAACTCAAATGTATTAGCAAGAAAAGAACAAGTGATCCCATCTCAGGTTGGGCAAGGGACTTGAAGAGAAACTTCTCTGAAGAAGACAGGTGCACAGTATATAGACACATGAAAAAATGCTCAACATCCTTAATCATCAGAGAAATGCAAATCAAAATCACTTTGAGATATCATCTAACTCCAGTAAGTTTAGCCCACATCACAAAATCACAAAACAGGAGATATTGGTGTGGATGTGGAGAAAAGGGAACACTTCTGCACTGTTGGTGGGAATGCAAACTAATATGTTCCTTTTGGAAAGATGTTTGGAGATCACTTAGGGATCTAAAAATAGACCTGTCGATGAGGAGGAGCCAAGATGGTGGCCGAGTAAAAGCTTCCTTGCAACTGGGCTCGGTGAGACTGAGGAGAGAAGACTTCAGGCATCTCTGGCTGGCGAGATCTGCCCAGAAACATCCCTTTGGGGACACAGGGAGACAGCGTGAGACTTCTGGACCCCCTGAGGAAGGCAAAAGCAGTGGAGATCTGGCAAGTGGTTGCGTGTGTT
>CAUYON010025487.1:0-10555 GCA_963573935.1 Arctocebus calabarensis | reverse complement strand
CTGAAGCTTGTGCTTAATATCTGGAGCTGACTGATTAACAAAGAACAATACAAATGCTGCTCTATTCTCTGCAGTTTCAGGATCTAGAGGTGTGTGCATGTGAAATGCCTCCAGGATCTTTTCCAAGAATGCTGCAGGGGGTTCTGCCTTTTCCTGCTGTACATTACCTATCTTGGCCAAATTAGTTGGCTTTCTAGCTGCTTTACTGAGCCCTTTCATTAAAGTCTGGCGGTAGACTTGGAGTCTTATTTGACCTGCTCCCATATTGAAATCACACTCGGGCTGCATGAGGGGAAAGGCCACATCTATGACAGTCTGATTGGTGGTGGAGTTTCCATATGGACCCTCGATGGCCTTCCTAGCCTCAACCAAGGTGTGGTTCTGCTCCTCAGTGGTGAAAAGGACCTGTAAAAGCTGCTGGCAATCGTCCCAAGTAGGCTGGTGGGTAAAAAGAATTGAGTCTAAGAGGTCAATCAAGGCAATGGGTTTTTCGGAGACTTAGGGTTCTGCATTTTCCAGTTATAGTGATCACTTGTGGCAAAGGGCCAATAGTGGTGTTCCTGGTTCGGGGGTCAGCTTTGTCAAGGGGGGGCACGTTGCGAAGAGGCAACACTGTGGAGTCTGCTGTCGGGTCGCACAAGGCCTTACGGTGGGTGTGCGGTGGGCTCTAGCGGCTACCCCCTCTGACCTGGGGCTGGGGTGGCCTTCCTGCTTGGGAGACTCTGAGGACCAAGTGCCCTCCAAGGTGAGGGTTGATAGGGAGGGGGGAAGAGCACTTCTGAATTAGTTCCTAATTGGAGGACTGGGGAGGGGCTGTGTGTTCAGGACACTTTTCCTTTTCTCCTTCAAGGCTAGCAGTTTGGCCACCTCCTTTTATGAGGGAGGGAGAAGGGGTTTCAACCACAATGGCAAGTCTTCTAGGAGGTCCTGCCAAGCAGTTATATATGGGATCTGGTCTGGGTGCCCGGTACCAGATCGATAGACTATATCTTTGACATGGAAAATAATGGGAAGGTGAAAAGTGCACTCTGGTGGCCATCCAAAGTGGTATGTTGGCCATTCATTCCTGCAAAAAGTCACAAGTTTACTTCTGGACACATTAAAACCATACTCTAAAGCTTTGTCTTTGAGGTCCTGGAAATGAGCCAAAGTTAAGGAGCGGGGTGGTGGTCTGCATCTGCCCCATGTTGCCCTCCAAATATAACAAGACACAGACAAAACAAATAGCACACAAGATTCCTCCAGAAAACAGAAGTCTGCCCTTGCCAGTTTTCAGGCAAAACTGAAAATGAGACAATGGTGTAACTTCGTTTGGCGGTCTTGACCCACCTTGCCTCTCAACCACAGGGATCACCTGGAGATTCCACGTCCCAATCTCCCATTCATGGGGCATTCCCTTCATTACTTTGCTGGGGATTCCACATCCCGACTGTTGGGGATACCATGTCCTGACTACAAAGTCAATAACTGAAACTAACACAGAACAGGACAAGACAAATGCTGACATGCACACACACACCTCTGGAGCAGGTACTTGGTGATATTGGGGGATCTTCAGGGACGAGCCCCCAATGTTGTGCCCGACTCAAGGGATTTCCCCGCATCAATGACCCGGAGATCAAGTCCAATGCAAGTGCAAGAGATTGTTTACATACTGGCTCGAGCTGGAGCCTCCCTGTCCTGGCACAGCAGGAGTACAGAGAAGCCCCCGACCTTGAAAAGGAGAAAGTTTTTAAGGGTACAGAAAGGAAAAAGGGAGTGGGTAAGAGGTGAGCTACTGGGGTGAGCTAATAGGGAGTTCAGGAGAATGAGCAGTACTTGTCCTTGGCTGATTGGTCTGGGAGGGAGCTGTTATCACTTGGGGTCTGAGAGGGTGTTACCATCGTTCAGGGAAGACTGCTCTGGGCAGACGCAAGGATGAGGGGAAGGGGATGGAGTAGGTTACCTAACACTTTCTGTATGCAGCTGCAAAATGAAGGCTGAGGAACAAGATGGACTTAGTTTTAATAAAATGGAGTCAGCTTGGTCCTTACACAAGTACTAGCCTACAGCAGAGACTGGGCATTTCAGCTTTTCAATGTCCCTGCAGGACATTGTTTTGTTTGTTTGTTTGTTTTTTGGACCTGGGCACATTGTGGAACTATCTTGGGAGAGCTTGAGGGAGTGAGCCAGTGATCTTAAACAGCATCTAGGAGCTGGGACTGAGCCACTGGGCAGAGCAGAGATCTCATTGTTTGGAGGTAGGCCAGAGGCAGCCATTGGGAGACAGTAGCCTTGCAGGATCAGCCCACAGAGGCCTAGTGCCAGGCCAGTTCTGGGGTGCCTGCTAAGCTGGGAAGACACTTATGCAGAGACAAATGGCACACACTTTCCTTGGAAAGCCACTGTGTGGCCAAGGGAAACGGTTTGGAAAGATCAAGGAGTGTCTATTAAGCAGGATGACAAGAACTTCAGGGTCCCAAGGCTGTGGGGAATGAGGCCAAAGAAATCAGGAATATAGGACTAGGTCTCCTTGGCAAGTTAAAGGCTTCTAGGCCCCATCTTATACACCTGACAGCTACATCAACATCACGATTAGTAAGTAAAACCCCAGAACATCACCTGTTGCCCAGGCAATATATATATACATTTCTTTTGTAAAATTTTTTTTTCAACTTTCTTCTCCTACATTTTTCTCCTTTTGTGTGATTATAATGTTTCATTGTTTCCTTCTTCAATGGTAAGGGCTCCCTTTTTGCTAGATTTTCTGTTACTGTTATACTTTCTTTCCCAATTTTCGATCTTAAGGTTTTGTGTTTGTTTTGTTTTAGAGCATTTTTATTTTTATATTTTCAGTCCCTTCAATAACCCAAGGGCTCCACTTTGCTAGGGTTTTCCTACCACTTTTATTCTCCCATTCCTTTCCATTTCACTCCTTTTATCTCTCTTCTCGTAAAGATTTTTCTACTTTCCTCATTACCACATAAATTTCTCAAATGACAATTATGATATACACTCTTTTTTTGTATAACTTCTATAATTTTATTTTCAATTCTCTTTATACACTTAATTATTATTCTTAAAATTATTTCTTTCCTTTTGTGCTGTTTTATTCTTTGTCAATTTGTATTCCATTTATGGAACGGAGCATCTCTCTGAGGCCTGGGCTGGGGTGACATAGCTCTGTCCTGGATCAAGGAGACCTTGATCCCCAGTATAGGGGGTACTTGTAGTTTTTTTTTTAATTAAATCATAGTTGTGTACATTAAAGGCATTTATGGGGTGCGATGTACTAGTTTTATATACCATTTGAAATACTTACATCAAACTGGTTAACATAGCCTTCACCAAAATTTCGAATGATTGTGTTCAGACATTAATATGCTACACTTAGTAGATTTGACATATACCCATGTAAAATGCACCATAGGTGTGATCCGACCCATTCCCCGACCTCCACCTATCCCCCCTCCCCTTCCCTTCCCCCATCCCCTTCATCTTGTGCTGTAGCTGAGTTATAGCTTTTATATGGAAGTGTGGGTGCTATTATCATAGTTTTTTCATTAAATGACCTATTGAGGGACAACTTAATTGCTTCCAAATTTTGGCAATTATAAATAAAACTGATATAAAAACTCACATGCATGCTTTTGTGTAAACATAAGTTTTCAATGAATTTGGGTAAACATCAGGGAGCATGATTGCTGTGTCATCTGATAAGAAAAAGGTTAGTTTTATAAGAAACTGGCAAACTGTCTCCCCAAGCATTTGAACCACTTGCATTCCCACCAGAAATGTTTGAGAGCTCCACATCCTTGCTAGCATCCAGTGTTGGATTTTAGCTATTCTAAAATGAGTAGTGGCATCTCATCTTAGTTTTAATTGCATTCTGTAATAACATACAATGTTGAACATGCTTATTTGCCACCTGCATATCTTCAAAAAGGTATCTATTAATATTTTTTGGCCAATTTTTAATCTGTTTTTTTTTCTATTTTGGGGGATGCCTTGAGAGTACAAGATGTGTCACACACTGAAAGGCCAACTCCCTCCTTCCTTCTCTCTCTTTTCTTCTTTTCCCCCACCTCCTCCCTCCCTCTCTCTGTCTCAGTTCAATACGAAAATTAATCCTCTTGGGAAGAATCTTGCCCATAACTTGTTTGCCTACAAAAACGTCAACAACATGCTGAGTAGCACCATAGACTCTTCCAGTTTTGTCATGGTAACATTTGTGTGGCGTGCCTTTAGGAACTGTATCCATTCCCTTGATGTCTACCATATCACCTTTCTTGTAGATTCACATGTGTGGGGCCAAAGGAACAACTCCATGTTCTCTAAAAGGCCTAGAGAACATACATGGGGTGCCTCTCCTCTTTACCTTTCAGGTTGTCATTTTGGTGAATTACTGGAAGATAGCGTCTCCGGAGGGAATAGAGGGCATGCTGTTTTTCAATGTGTTCATGGTGTGACATCCACCAGCTCATGTAGTTAACCCATTGCTCTGTTGGGTATCTTTCTATCTTTCCACTTATAAGGTGAGAGGAAGCTAATAGGTCTGTGGACGCCCACAGTGATTGGTGGATGGGATTGACACCCCAGTAGAAGGATCCAATCATGTTGAGAGCCTTATCCCTCACCTGACGTTCTCCCCAAGAGGTGTTTCATCCAATCAGGCACAGAGCTGGCCAGTGATGTGGTCAACGCTACTGCTACCAAATGGTGGCCAACGGCAACAAGCTATGGTCTTCTGTTTCTGTCAGCCCGTGGCGAGGAGTCTCTGCCATGGCTGAGCCTAGCTCTGAATTGTCTTCTCGGAATTAGTGCCTCAGCGCTGACGAATCTGAAGCTGAGGTGATGGCTGAGCCTTATTCTGCCACATCTTTGCAAACTTCGTTCCCCAGCGCTGATGAGGCCAAGGCTGAGGCCATGGTTGAGCCTTACACTGGCACCTCTTCGCAAACTTCGAGGCCAGTTGCTGACGAGACCGAAGCTATTGCCGTGGCTGAGGCTTGCGCTGGAATGTCTTCGGAGCCTTCATGCCCTGGTGCTGATGAGTCTGAGGCCGACACCATTACCGAGCCTTACTCTGGTGACACCATTACCGAGCCTTACTCTGGTCTGTCTTCCGAGCCTTCGTGCCTGGTTGCTGATGAGTCCGAGGCTGACAACATGACAGATCCTCACTCTGGTCTGTCTTTGCAGACTTCGTGCACCACTACTGATGAGTCTGAGGCCGAGTCATTGATGACCAAGAAACAGAAACGGCGAAGACACCATGGTCGCTGCCCCAGCCAGGCACGGGCAAGTTTTGCCACCTACTTCCTGTGGGTCCTGAAACAGGTCCACCGGGGCCTCAGCCTGTCCTAGGGGACAGTGAAAGTCATGGATTCATTTGTTTATGATATGTTGGATCGAATTGCTCAGGAGGCCGGCTGCCTGGCACGCTATACCAATCACTCCACGATCACCACCGGGGAGATACAGAGCGCTGTGCACCTGCTTCTGCCAGGACAGCTTGGCAAGTACGCTGAGTGTGAAGCCACAAAGGCCATCCTCCAGTACGGTGTACGCAAGTGAGTCACCTCAGGACTGCCTGAGCACTGACACTCAAAAGTTGTTGACTGTCACACAGGGTTTTCCCAAAAGAGCTGTTGCCTGTCAGGGAGGACCAGTTGGAGCTTCTATGGTGGGTGGCAGTTGGAGGCCTCCGGATTTCTGGGCAGATGGCATGTGACATCTTGTAGATTAGGGGGGCGTGTGTCACATAGCATTCTGCTGATTGTTTAAACATCCTTCCTGTAAACTAAGTGTTAGCAGCTCTACTGTGATTTGTATCCATTGCACAACATCTTCCAATGGAAATGATAAATTTCCTGTAGTATAGGTCTTCTGGCAGTTTGCATCTACTTTGAAGAAGTTTAGAGATATTCATGGCAAAGAGAAACATCAGTGTAATGAAGGGGATACTTCTGTAGAGCGAAGGGGCCCTTTATCACGGAGGTGTAGGCAGGGGGTGGGGAGATACAATGATACCTGTAAGGTTGTGCCTTATAAGCTGAGCTGTGGGTATATGAGTGTTGGTTATATTTTTCTCTCTGTATTTTCATTCAAGCAATACAGTGTGTAAAGGTTTTCTGAAGAACAGTTGAAGAATGAAAACTACCTGAAAGTGTGGATTCCAGATAGCTCATTTTCCTGTTCTAAAGAACATTGAAGAACTTCTAATTGTTCTCCTGTGTTATTTGTAGCACAGAACTATAAATAAAGAAATAACACTGAAGGTCGTGTTCTATGATGCACACTGATGTCTTCACTGAGTTGTATTGTGTTGGTGGCAGTTGGTTATTTCCCCTCTTCTGGGCAGTTATGGGGCGACACACATTAACCCTCTGAAATGGATCTCTCCAGGCCTGGCATGTATGTACCATTTATATGGCTGATTGACAAAGAAGAAACCTATAGATTCGAGAGTTGAGTCAGTGATTATATCGGGCCTCACACAGTTGAGTGAGTGGGTGAGTCATTATGGAAAATCAGCTCTGCCTGATGATGCCAGAGCCCAGCTTTTTTCTTTCTGGTTCCTTGAACAGAGCAAGGAGAAACGATCCTGTGAGTGCAAGCAGGTGCTGTGGTTGTTTGCTGCTCTGCTAGGCCACAAGGGAGGGAGAGAGCCTGGATTTCCCCTGCTTGTCCCCAGAGTCTTCCCAAATCCCAATCCCTGGCATCCAGGGTACAGGTTGTGGTGGAAGCCGATTCGCAGGCCTTCATTAGAATCTTAATCTAGCCCAAGATTGAGATTAACACCTGGATTTGCTTCCTGGAAAGGCTACTTACTACTTATGTGAGTTTGGGTAGTAGCTGACACAATCTCCTTGGCATCATTCAGAGAAGTATGCCTGCAGATCCTGGCAGGAAAATATAGGGAGAGAGGCTGCGGAATGCATGTATGTGCATAGGATACTCATCAGAGGGCCTGGCACAGAGTTCTATATGGTGCCCAGTAAAAATTGGTTATACTGGCATTTATCGTAGAGATGGATACTGCAGGTATAGAAAGGAAGAGGTGTGGGCCCCATGCTCTGTGACATTACGATTCAATGGAGAACTAGCACAGGCATACCCCCAGCTGATTATTAATAGAAGGCAGTCTGTGATGAAGGGCATGGACCATACATCCCGGGGCTTCAGAAAGTAGGCAGAAGAAGAGGCAGTGAACATGCAACAGGCATACTAGAGACGGCACCTGGCATGCATCATTTCTTCTCCCATCCAGACTTAATCACTAACCTTCTTTAGGGGTGTGATTTATCCTGATGCATTTTACAGTTGGAAATCCTGAGACCCAGAAAGCAGTGAGTGTGGGCTGGGCTGTTCAGCACAGTTGCATTGAGGAGGTGCGATTTTAACCAAGACTCGAGAGGGGAATAGAATTGATATTGGGGCTGTGGCTGGGAGGGAGGTGTGAAAATTGGGTTTTCATGTGAGTGAAGGGGCATAGTTTGCCACAAAGTCTCGAGTCCGCACTGCCCACCCAAAGCCAGTGAGACCATGGGGCACTTTCAAGTTCTCCCTAGCAACTTCCCATCATGACTCAGAACAGAAGCATCTCTGCAACTTCCCTAACATGCTGCTCACGATAGAAAAGTCCTCCTCCCTTATCTCCCTGTCAGCACGAAGCCAGCAGATTGGACTCAGGTAGCCAGTAGAAAATGGTCACAGAACTGTATAGCACTGAGTCTCACCCACACCCACTCCAATTGCCTGAGGGCATGAATCTCAGGACTGAGAATAACAACAGGCACCTTTCATTGTTTGCTGAATATGCATCTGGCAATTGGTCTTCAGTAGCCCCCTGAATCCTCACAATAACATTGTAAGCCCTTATTCTACAGATGAGGTAACTGAGGCTCAGAGACTTCTAGCCAGTTGACCAAGGCAGTTCATCTAGGAAAGGCACAACTAGGGGTTGAACCTAGGTCTCCTCTGATTCTAGAGCCTGTGACCTTAATAACTCTTGCTGCAGAGTCTAGTCCCCTTAGCTCAAATTGGGCAAAAGACCCATGTGTCTGTCTTTTCCTTGTTAATGCATCCTAGAAAGAACATGTGTCTCCAGAAGGCAAAGACACCAGAACGTAAAAGGGAAGGAACTGTAAATAAAAGATGATATGAAAGTTTGAACACTATTTCCCCAGCAACTTTGTTGCTCCAAAAATCCCCAAGCCATGAGAGGTGTTGTTATTCTATCCCTAGAACTTTTGCCTTGAAGTGTGACCACAAGTTCCAGTTTTGCTTACTGTCCTAGCACAATTACGCATAAACTTTCGTCTTTCACTCTCAAAAGAGTTTACATTCATTAGACAAGAAATCATGTGGTCATCTACCTGTGAAGAGCCAAAGAAGCCTCAACGCACATCGGGTGTCTTTCGCAATCCGGAAACATGGTGCTGGCCCATGATCTGCAGCTCCCACAAGTGAAAGTAGGGTCGGGTCTTTTTGGAGGACTAGCCAGCATCTTCTTGAGGACAGAATGAGGAGTATGGAGACTAGGAATGTGATTTTGAAGGGACTCAGAACTGGAATGAGAATAGAAGAGGGTTAGAAGAATGCCTGTATTTCAGAGCTTGCCCTAGTTGGAGGTGGGCAGGGTTGTGCACATCATGCCCTCTCAGCACAGCTATGCCTCAAATATGAGGCATACTGAGAGAAAAACAGATGGAGGAAAGACTCCCGAAAGGGCAAGGCTGCTATTCTGCTCCCTGGTCTGCCCCACAGCAAGCTCAGGTTCTGCTGCAGAGGAAACCCACCTAAGAAGCCTGAGGCTCAGGCTGCTCCTGCAAAGCTGAAACCCCCAGGACCCAGGGGAGCGTGGGAAGCTGTTGAAGGAAGCAATTGGCCAAGGGTGCAGAAGTCATGATAAACCCGACCTCTAAGAGTTGGTGACAGTTCACAGTCAGGAATTTCACTAGGATAATGTACAGGAAAGGGCCAAATAATGTTCAGGAGAGCCATCTGTAGGAAGGTATCCAAGAATGCCTATATGATTCAGTATTGGAAAATTTATAAATATGACTTATATGAATCATCTAAACAATTCAACACCAAGCAAATCTGAAAAGTCCCTACAATAGCATGTTGTGAATGTTTGATCTCTATTATGTTTCCTCAAATGCTTAGGAATCCAAAACTGATACTGTGAACACAGGGCTTTAAACCAATGCCCAGTGTTATGTTTAATGATAAAATTTGAGTGTCATTCCTATGCAAGTAAGGGAGTTGATGAGAAGGTTTCCTATGAGCAGTGGGATTGCAATGTCTTGATGACTATTAGGCAATGAACTTTTTAGAAGACTTATCCATTGAATAGGATACTAAATATTTTCTTTTTCTTTCTTTTTTTTTTTCTTTTTGTAGAGACAGAGTCTCACTTTATCGCCCTGGGTAGAGTGCCGTGGCATCACACTGCTCACAGCAACCTCCAGCTCTTGGGCTTAAGCGATTCTCCTGCCTCAGCCTCCCGAGTAGCTGGGACTTCAGGCGCCCGCCACAGCACCCGGCTATTTTTTTGTTTTGCAGTTCAGCCGAGGCCGGGCTTGAACCCGCCACCTTCGGTATATGGGGCCGGCGCCCTACTCTCTGAGCCACAGGAGCCGCCCTGAGACTAAATATTTTCAATTGATCTGTCGGCACTGCAAATCTGTAAGCATGTGCAAAAGTTTGGTCTCAGGAGAACGTCTGCATTTCTAAATAGGAATAGGAACCCAAAGAGCTTTTATGTAAGTTGTATAAACCAATGTTAACTTAAAATTTATTACAACACAAATCTTAGTGAATTCATTTTAATAATTTTAATACCATAAAAATGTATTACATAATGTTAACATGAAAATTACATTTTTTTTTAGACAGAGTCTCACTACGTCGCCCTTGATAGAGTGCAGTGATGTCACTGCTCACAGCAACCTCGAACACCTTTTGCTCAAGCAATTTTCCTGCCTCTGCCTCCAAAGCAGCTGGGACCACAGGCATCCGCCTCAATTCCTGGCTATTTTCTTTTTCTTGTTGTTGTAATTATCATTGTTGTTTTGGCAGGACAAAGTTGTATTTGAACCCACCAGCTCCTGTGTATGTGGCTGGTGCTCTTGCCGCTGAACTATGAGCATTGAGCCATACAAATTACAAATTTGTGGTCAAAATATTTTTTTCTGAACCAGCAGAGCGGTGACTAGTATTTTTAGAGATGTGAAAAATCTAAACCTGGTTTAGCAGGTTTGCTAGCTGGATTAATTTCTTTCTTTATTTAATTAGCAACAAAGTCTCCCACTAGAGGGCAGTGGTTTCAAAGCTCACTGCAACCACAGACTTCTGAGCTTATGAGATCCTCCTGCCTCAAACTGCCAGTCAGGTGAAAGTACAGGTGCCCATCAATCACCACGCATGACTCTTTCTTTCTTTCTTTCTTTCTTTCTTTCTTTCTTTCTTTCTTTCTTTCTTTCTTTCTTTCTTTCTTTCTTTCTTTCTTTCTTTCTTTCTTTCTTTCTTTCTTTCTTTCTTTCTTTCTTTCTTTCTTTCTTTCTTT
>CAUYON010025483.1:0-17315 GCA_963573935.1 Arctocebus calabarensis | reverse complement strand
TGTTGAGGTTAGACTTATGACCTAAGATGTGACTGATTTTGGAGTATGATCCATGTGCTGATGAGAAGAATGTGTATTCCGTTTTGTTGGGATGAAATGTTCTGTAGATGTCTGTTAAGTCCAAATGTTGGATGGTTAAGTTTAAATCTATTATTTCTTTGTTTAGCTTTTTTTTGATGGATCTGTCCATCACTGTTAGAGGAGTGTTAAAGTCTCTGACTACTGCAGTGGTGGAGGAGATTAAGTTGCTCATGTCTGTTAGAGTTTCTCTTATAAATTGAGGCACATTCTGGTTGGGTGCATAAATATTAATAATTGAAATCTCATAATATTGAGTATTACCTTTAACAAATATGAAATGTCCGTCTTTACCCTTCTTTACTTTGGTTTGTTTAAAGCCTATGTTATCTGCAAATATTACTGCAACACCTGCTTTTTTCTGTTTTCCATTTGCCTGGAATATAGATGACCATTCCTTTACCTTAAGTCTATATTTATCTTTTAAGCTAAGATGAGATTCTTGTATGCAGCAGATATCTAGTTTAAGTTTTTGTATCCAGTCAGCTAACCTGTGGCTCTTTAGAGGACAGTTTAAACCATATACATTAATTGTAAGTAAAGATAAGCTACTCATATGTGGAGTGGGTTTTTTGTGTCCTTTTGCCATTGTAGAGTTCCGTATGTGGTCGAAAATTTCTGCTTGAGTTTACTTTTATGGTGGAGGTTTGCACTGGTCATTATGTAGGATAGGTCTGAGGATATCCTGGAGAATCTGGCAATGGCTCAGTGAAGGACTTGGTCACCAGAACAAGACTAGTGCTGTGCCTGCCTGAACAAGACCTGCTTGGGGCAATGGCTAGTTGACTGGGGAGGTTCCCCCTTGTCTCATTCTCTGCTCTTGTTGTTTGATGAGGCTTTGCACAGGGCTCAGGTCTGTCATCAGTCAATCTTGGCAGCAGGCTGCAAGGGATGGCAATGGGCTCTCTATAGCCCAGAACACACTATGATCTCCAAGCGGAATCTCTACCTCTGTGCTTTTTAACTCCCCTTCGCCTGCTTTCTCGTTGACTTCCCTTCCTGCCTCTCGTCTCTACTCCTGGAGTACCATGCAGTTACTCCGAGTCCTCCAGCACTATCTTTCTGCAGGACAGTCTGAATGACAGTGCCTATATGTTTTTTCTTCCCACAATTGTCAGGAGAGCCTTCAAGGAGGCAGACACTCTACTGCAGATGTTGGCTCCACCCCATTACATACATTTAAATCAGTACAAATCATGCCGTGTTGCTAGTCTATATAAATATAGTGAAATATACGTATTTTATTGTTTTCAAAATAGTATGAGTTGTATTTTAAAATTTCATCTTTGACTATAATAGATTTAGGTGTGCTCTTGAATAGCTCCTCTCTAATATTTCTTAGTGAATTTTCATCAAATAATCAATTTACTTCTTTAAATTAAGAAATGGGTGTGGATTTTACAATGTCATATATATGTATATATACACATTCTCAAAGGTGACTAAATATTAAAAGCTCTTAGAATTCTTATATATGCTTTAAGTTGTAGTATGGGATAATATATTTTATTATTTTTGATATTTACCAGTTTAATTAATCTTGTTAATCTATTCAGACTTTCCCTTATTTTTGAAAGTTTGAGAGAGTTCCATTAACATCACCAATTACTATATTTTTATTTATTCCTCTCTTTTATTCCAATAGGTCTCCAGACCTCAGAAAAAGGGGGACTGTGTGTGTCTTTAAAAGAGGAAAGCTGTTTTGATGCAAATAAATCAGGCCTAGTGCAGGATAAGATCCAGACATTGCAGGAGACTTTAGAAAAAAGAAGGCAAGAACTCTTGCAGAACTCAATCTGGTGGAATGAACGGGTGGCTCCTCTATATACTTCCATTCCATTCCATTAGGACCTTTAGTTATGCTAATACTCTTAGCAGCTGTAGCGCCATGCCTCATAAATAATTTAGCCACTTTTATTAGAAAACAAGCTAGTGCCATAACTATTCTGACCCTTTCAGAAGCAGTAAGGTACCAACAACTACCAACAGGTGAAGAGCCCAGTACACTCCCCTAGACCAAAAGCTAAGAGTGAATAAAAGTACCATGATTGGTCCTTCAGCCACCAATATACAGGAGGGAATGTAAGGAACAAAGTAATGCCATTTTGTTAATAGACTCCATTTTACAGGGTTGCTGTGTAAGTTTGCTGTGTAATGCTTGTTTTGCAAATTTTGGTTCTCTGCTTCAGTTCCCTGAGCCACCTCCACCGGTTGAGCAATATCTGCCCCTTTCTGATTAGCAGCCACCCTCCTGCTTCTGGCTCCACCAAGATATCCAATCAGCAAGTGACAAGATACCTAGACTAACCGTCACCCCACTCCCCCCTCATCCCACTACCCCTCCCATTTTCCTTTCTGTAGCCTATAAGATCACCCCAACCCAACCCCTCGTGGCCGCTCAATCCTGTCTGCCATTCTGACGGAAACTGAGGGCCCGAGCTTAAGCTTGTTGTAAAACCCCACCCTTTGCCTTTGTATCCTAACGTGTGGCGTGAGTTTCTTCTGGGGGGAGTCTAAGATTCGGGCACAACACTATACCATTTGAAATTAGTTCACAAATCTCCCCCTCATGACCCTAACCCACACAATTGAGTCCTGGGGGTACAGAGTCTGGCCCGGAGGCCTGTTCCTGCATCCCCTTAAACTAATCCTTGACTGCATCTGGGAGAAGCTTGCTGGTTTTGAACTGCCAATGGGATGTTCAAGAAGGCTTTATATCCCTTTGTTTCAAAGTGTGCCCTGCTTTGATTGAGCAGCCAGGCATGCAGTGCCAGGGAGGGCCAGTGAGTAGGGATTCCATAGTCTGAGCACCCCTTAGTCTGTTTCAGTCTTTGAAAATAAAAGGTTGAGTCTCACTCTCCGTGGAAGCTCCAGGGTAGAGGAAGCACCAACAGAAGGGAAACAAAAGTTCCTGAAAACCCTGGCTCAAGTGTTTCTCTTGGTAGCCACAGGTTGGGGAATGGATGGGGAGGAGAAAAGTCTGAAAGGAGGAAATATAGTACTCTTGTCATCTCTATCTCTTTCTTCATAAGGCACCCTGCCTAGAATGTCTAGGCTTTAGGGTCACACAAATCCCCTGGGAACCACTTGCCCTCCTGTGGCTCCCACAGTTTGGGATGTAGTTGGGAAATGTTTCTTTGGGTATTAAAAAGTTGAAAACTAAGGGGCTGAAGCCCCCTGTAGTTAAGAAAGTCAGACAGACACATGATGGGTGGATAAGCAATATAGTGCTTATTGTATTGTTTAAAGTGTGTGATGACAGGAACTGCCACAAGCGGGGATGGAAATCTGATAATTTGTCCTCAAGAAGTTCCTAGTTCAGTGGCAGCAACAGCTTTTGGGGTCACGAATGTACAAGGTACTCCAGCTGCTCAGGAGCCTGCTGACTATTAGAGCTATGACGGAGAGAGAAATAAACTGTGCCACATGCTCTTTTTGCTGTACTCCCAACCTCTTGGGGCTTGGCCTCTGGCAATATCTTGCACCTTCTTGTACTGCTCTGCAACTTCTTTTCATAGAATCTCATGTAGGTTACGACACTTCCCTCAGAACTACATCTGATCTATGTTTGTTTGTTTGTTTTCTTTTTCATCTACAACTTTTCCTTTTTGAGAAGATCTTGTGGCTGGTGTCTCCTTACACCTATCTTACTTATTTCTGAAGAATTTATTGCACACATTATTGACAATGTCAAATGTTACCTTAGCCCTGTGCTCCTGGAAAACAGTGAAGGTTAAAAAATAGCCCCCAATTTTATGTTATACGAAATGAGCTTAATGGTTTAATGAAATAACCATTCAATTTAGATAAAACTCACAGATGGCCCCTTGATTTAAATTTTAAATTGCACATCAACTTTCCAGACACCCTGTATATTGTTACAAATGGTAAGATGTCCTTCTTTATTAAGGCTGAATGTCATGCCACTGTAAGTATATAGCAAATTTTCTTTACCTTTTTATAAATCTAGGGAAAATTGGATTATTTCCTTATTGTGGCTTTTTTGAACATATTCTTCAATTAATACAGGAGTGCAAATGTCCCTTTAAGACCCCAATTTTGATTTTTTAAATATCCAGAATTGCATCTTTTTTGCATATATATTAGACATTTTCATGTCTAATTTAGGGAAACATTTCCTGAAGTTTCTTTCTAATTAAAGTTATTTGTTATTTTGCTATAGAGTAGCATTATAGAAGTAACTTATCTCTTTTGAAAATTATTCCTTTATTAAATATAGTGTTCACATATAATTTCTACCAGTTTATAGATTGCCTTTAATTCTGATTATTGTTTCTTTAGTGTACAGAAACTTTTAATTTGATGTTAGTCCCACTTGTGTTTTTTTTTTTTTGCTTTTATTACCTGTGCTTTTGATGTCATATGCAAGAAATGGTTAAAGCCAAATTCAAGAATATTCCCCCCTGCATTTTGTAAGAGTGTTGTAGTTTCAAATTTTATATTTCAGTTTTTAGCACACTTCAAGATGATTTTTGTATATAGCATAAGAAATAAGGCTTAATTTCATTCTTTTCCATGTAGATAGCTGGTATTTCCAGTATCATTTGTTAAAGAGCCTATCTTTCCCCATTGCGTATTCTTGGAACTCTTGTGTAACTTCAGTTGACCACATCTATATAGATAAATTTCTTGGAGCTCTATTCTTTTCCATTGGTAGATACATCTGTCTCTATGTTACTACTATACTGTTTTAATTAGAGTAGCTTAGTAATACATTTTAAAATGAGCAAATGTGATGCTTCCAGCTTTGTCATTTTTTCTTAAGATCACTTCAGATATTCTGAGTATGTTGTTGTTCCACAAGAATTTTAGGATATTTCTATTAAAAGAATTCATTTTTTATTTTGATAGGATAGAATTGAATTTGTAGTTCAATTTGTAGTATGCCTATTTTAACAACATTTAATCTCCTAATTAATTAACATGGGATTTCCTTCCATTTATCTGGATCTCTTTATTTATTTTATCAAAGTTTTATGGATTTTTATGTACAAATCTTTCAGCAACTCAGTTAAGTTTATTGGCAAGTTTGTTTTGCCTTTCCATGCTATTTTAAATGAAATTATTTTCTTGATTTTCTTTCTGTATTTTTTTTTTATAGTTGTTGTTGTTTTGTTTTGAGACAGAGGTTTACTCTGTGCCCTGGGTATAATGCTGTGGCATCCTAGCTTACAGCAACCTCAAACTCTTGGGTTCAATTGATCCCTGTGAGTCAGCCTCCTGAATAGCTGGGACTATAGGCACTGGCCACAATACCTGGGTAATATTTCTATTTTTAGTAGAAATGGAGTCTCCTTTTGCTCATGCTGATCGCCATCTCCTGAGCTCAGGTGATCCTATCACCTCAACCTCGTAGAGTACGAGCATTACAGGTGTTAGTCACCACATCTGGCCTTGATTTTCTTTTAGAATAGTTTATTCTTAAACTATTGTTAGTGTATTGGGTGTGAGGGGCAAGATGGCTAACAATAGACAGTTTTCATCAGAAGTTTCCATTAAGAAGGAGGAAAATTACCCTGAAGCAAACTTGGAGTAATTTATATTGGGATATAGATTACAAGGAGAAGAAATAAGGAAAAAAAAAAAAAGAAATAAGGGCAACCAGCAACCTCACTAAGAAAAATTGTGAGGATGAAAACAAGTAAGAGGAAGGAAGAGAATAGAGGATGGTTACATAGCAGACCAAACTGAAGAAGCCCAGATAACCCAGAAGGGTAAAGGAGGCTTCCCCTATTTGGAGGCTCTATGAGTGATGCCCCAAAAGATCTCTCTCTGAGTGATACCCCACAAGATCTCTTCTCCCATCTGGAGGCTCTCTAAGTGGTGCCCCACAAGATCTCTCATCTGAAGGGAAAATGTCACAAGGGAAGCAAGATACAGTGTCCTGTACCTAAAAATATATTCTGTGGGTTCCCCTCATACCTCACAGAGTAGCAAGCAATATTGTCTTCAGCAACCTTTCTGCCTTGTGGATACAGCCCTTTACTCATCTTTCTTAGGTTGCTGTACAGACTGCCCACTGAAGAGGCCTACTTCCCAGCACATGTGTAAGTCTGTGTTAGCTCTGCCCAGACATCCTGGTGGGGTTACCCCATTCCAGACACTAGAAAGGCAAAGGAGCAGTGAACCCTACCCAGTCTCCATAGCAACTGAGGAAGTAAAGGTTAGAAAGGTCACTTTTTCTTTTACTGGCAGTAGGCAGGATCATTAGCTAGCCATGGAAGGGAAGGAAGACAGGCCCTCCCCACAAGGTGTCTGGCAGAATCTCTGAATAACC
Source organism: Arctocebus calabarensis (assembly GCA_963573935.1). Lineage (NCBI taxonomy): Eukaryota > Metazoa > Chordata > Mammalia > Primates > Lorisidae > Arctocebus > Arctocebus calabarensis. The sequence continues at coordinate 10,939 of CAUYON010025483.1, read as the reverse complement.
TCTACTTGTGTGGCATGGTGAACTGTATGTTCTGTGTCCCCCATTGCAGTAATGGTGGCTCAAAGGCACCAACTTTGATAAAGCAGGGTCTCTCCTGAGTCTCCCTCCCGCATGGGGTGAATGTTCCATACCCTCTAGAATAATGCTGACTGACATCTGTACCCAGAGGGCTCCAACTGGTAGTTTGGCTCTTAACACCCATCCTGCTGATTTGAAGAGGGGTGGATCTAGCCTCCAGTGACCCAACTGGGAAATTCTAGGAAAACAGATGGCAAGTCATACATCTCCCTCCAACCACAGAAAAGAGCAATAGCCCTGACTTCTGTGAAGACCACAGGTTTTAAATTTGTTTTACCATGAAGCTGGATCTGTGGCTACAATAGCTTGGCAATCTGCAAATTTCCCTGTCCCACCACAGACATAAGATCATGCATTTTTTTTTTATTTTATTAAATCATAACTGTGTACATTAATGCATTTATGGAGTATAATGTGCTGATTTTATATATAATTTGGAATGTTTACATCAAACTGGTTAACATAACCTTCATCTGACTTACTTATTCATTTTGAATATGTTGCAGCATGTACTCTGGTAAAAATATGTCTCTGTTAATGTTCCTGAGGGAAGGGTTGGCTTTTGGGCTAGAACAAATCAACCCAGTATCTAAGAGTGTCACCTGCAGGTCCTGCACCCAGCCATACCCCACCCAACCTGGAGATAGCAAAGCTGATTCTCAGACCTTGTCAATCTTCCATCTTGAGAAGACACTTTCAAAACTGTGTATACGAGGGGCCATATGTGTAAGCAGCAGCTCATCTGATCAGTCAGTTGTAAAGGGAAGTAGTGAACTCCATATCTTGGAGCCTTCTGATCTTATTACTAAAATCAACAGATTTAGTTTCCAAACAGGTCTACTAAGTGCTACCAAAGAGACTTGAATTAGATTATTTATCAATAAAAATTTAGGGAAAACTTAACATTCCAGCTTAAAAATATAATAAATAAATAAATAAACTGAAAATACACGTGAGCATGGGAAAGACTCAGCAGAATGACCTTGGAAAAATCCAAAAAGATCAACTCCCTAAAGAGATTACAATGGAGATACAGTTGAAAATATCATCCATAGAGAAATTGGTGAAATGACAGAAATAAAATTCATATGGATGAAAAATGAGATGAATGCAATTAAGGTAAAGATGGAAACAAAAGTCCAAAATGAAACCCAAAACTATTTCAAGTAATCAATGAAATTAAAGACAAAGTCTGCAAGGAGTTGGTCATAATTTGAAAAGATATAACAGAGCTCAAGGAATTGAAAGAGGCATTCAGGAAGTGGAGCAAGATGGCGGTTGGGACAGACGTAGCCCATCTCTCACAGGACATCAGGTGAGAGGGAGGGGGCTCTGGATCTTTTCCCATGTGGATTATTGGTGTGGATGGACAGCTGGAGATGAGCAGCGAATTGGCGGATTGCTGTGTTTGAGGTGTAGTTCAAAACCTCGGACTCTGATATAGACTTTTTCCCTGTCCGGCAGAGATGGATAGCAGCCGGCCCCTCACACAGGGAGGACAGCAGTTCATAACTCACAAAACCTAATTGATGAAAATTTCAGTGATGCATGGATTCTTGAGTTTGGCAACCAGAAAGGGGACTAGGCAGCCCAAGGGAGAATTGAAGGTAGGGGATCCTGCTAGGAAACAGACATTTTGAATTGTCCTAAATGGCGGACACCTTTTCCCCAGATCATTGGGAGTAATTGAACAGACATTGCCATCCCTGGTAGGGAATCCCAGTGAGGCCTGACTGTTCAGGATGCTCAAGGAACTGGGGCTTGGAGGAGACACTCTGAAGAGGTGAAGAGGGTCTATGTGCACTACAGCGGTGGAAACAGCTGCAGTCTCAAGCGGTTGCAACAGAGACTGCTGCGGTGGCAGTTGTGGTGGACAGAGCTGCAGCAGCCAAAGTGGCCAGCCTCTCTCCTACAGCTGATTGCAGTTGCCAGTTTGCGGGAGAACATGGGAGCAGAGTGGAGAGATTTGTGAAGCGTGGACTCCTGCACCAAGTTTGGAGATCAGATAGGAGTGCTGTCTGAAGCAGAACACCCAAAGTGGGGCACTTTTAGAAAACAAACTGTTGGAGAAACTCCAAAAATGGCGACCAGCCAGGTAGAGTGATTACCATAGTAACAAAGTAAATAGGGAATCAGGTATAAGCCTGGGAACCACTCACAGCGCCGTCTGGTATCCAGAAAGTATATTGCATTATAAATTTATTCACACTAAAGTTGACATCTAACTCATACATATAGATGTGTATTTCTATACATACAAGAATAATATTTTTGAGTTTTTTTATCCTTTTCTTGGAGGAGCCATTGATGATTAATTTTTTCTTTTACTTTTTTTCTTATGGTATTTTTATTTCTTCTATTTTCAATTGTATTTTTCTTTTTCCTTTCTTCTTTTTTGTAACTCTTTTTTGAACACTACTTTCTTTTTTACTCTCCCCTTCCTCTTCTTCCCTTCTTACGGCTTCTGAGAGTGCTTACATCAGACTTTTTAGAGGCTTTTTTTTTCCCCAAGTATTTTACAAGTATCATTATGTTTATTGTAGATTTTTGTTGTTGTTGTTGTTTGGTTTTTTGTTTGTTTGTTTTGTGTTGTCTGTATGTCAATGTGTTTCTGACTGTGGGTGCATCTGTGGGCTTGTGTGACTGGTAGGCTTTTTATTTGTTTATTAGTTCATTTGGTCTCAATGTGATTGGCGTTCTAAATGTTTTCCTTGCCACCTTGATCCTACAGTCTACCCCCTCTCCCAGTCTGGAAGTCTAGAAGTCCAACTTATCCAGAATCCAGATTGTCTGCATTTCATAGCTAGGGATGGGCATTACATAGATGAAGGCCATACAGCTGTGCTGTTCCTGTGAATCCAGTAACTGTACAGGAAGACATAGAGGGTAAGGGGACTGTCCTGGCCCAAAGAAAAAGAGTATCTCAGCAGCAGACAGAGGCTAGGGTTCCCACACTGCGGGTGGAGGCTCAGAAGCTACTGAAGTGCATGGACCTAAAAGGAGGCACCTTCCACCCAACTTCCTCATTAGTAGAGTGATCCTTCTGGAGTCTAACTCTGGAGAGCCATCTCCCCATCTCTGTGGCCTTCCAGAGGGAGCCATACCTCACCCTATAGAGATTCCAGTACTGCAGAACACGGCAACAAAGGTGAAGTGGGTGAGGGAGAAATTATTTTGCTGTCTGGATATCCTCAGGTTTGGACTGAGCTCAGGTGAAACATTCTTTAGCTGCCATTGAGCACCTGAGGCAGGCAGAACCCAGCCTCCCCTGCTGGATGGTGGTAGACTGTGGTAACCACAAGAAGTAGGCAACAACCTCATTTTGACTCTGGCAGGCGTATAGTCCTGGCACATTTGCTTTTTAGACAGAGCAGGGACACAGAGACTGGGTTAACAGAGTCTGCCAGAGAGACTACCAGGGACTGGGGTGACCAAAATTCGCTGGTGAAGGACAACCAAGGTGAGGTAAGAGGCACCAACCCCCTGGCTCTAAACCTCCTACTGGATGGGCATTTCTGACTCCTCAGAGCTCCAAAGGCACTCAAATCACACTCGAGCTGCCAATAGCCCCTAACATCTAGTTCCTGGAACGTTCTTGAACTTTCCAGCTAGAGAGTGGGGGGCTGTCAGAGAAAATTGTTCTGGAACTCTTGAAGTGTACAAATTATCCAAGGACGCTTCAAGGTGGGTCCCAGGTTTTTCTGTAGTAGAAAGGTTTGATTTTCCTCTTCCAGATACTACTGGTGGGGGAATGTATGTCCTAGCTGCTTGTATTTCACCAAACCTGAGACTGCACCCCAGGGTTACTTATTCACTAGGATTTGACAGAAATCAGTTGGATACAAGACAGAGCTACCTACCCCCACTACACTAAGTAGGCCTCTACAGTTACAGACTGACAGACTGCAGTACTGCAAGGTACTTTGCAAAATTATAGAGGAAAAGCTGCAGTTACCAGTCCCAGTTCCTAGGTGGAGGGCTGGTCAACCACAACCATAGAAGTTTCCAGTCCAATTTCACTTGACTTGCTCATCTAGCTAAAAACTGAAAAACAATCATGGGGTGGAATTAGCAGAAAAACTCTGGCAATATGAATAAACAGAACAGTGCAACTCCCCCAAAGAATGACAAACCATCCAATCTAGAGTATCCCATCCACAGATAGCTGAGATGTCTAAAATTGAATTTAGAATCTGGATTTCAAACAAGATCAACAAAATGGAAACAAAGATGGGGGTATAAATTATAGGATTAATTCAGAAGATATCTCAAGAATTCAATCAATTCGAAGACAAAATGACCAAAGATTTTGACACATTGAGAAAAGAAGTTGCAACCCTCAAAGATCTGAGAAATAGTATAAGCCCTCAGTAACAGAATACAGCAAGCAGAAGAAAGGATTTCTGACACTGAATACAGAGACTTTGAAAGCGCCCAAATGCTCAAAGAAGTAGATAAATGGAAGGCAAAAGCAGATCATTCTCAGAGAGCTCTGGGATAACTCGAAGAAAACCAATATTCATCTTATAGGAATGCCTGAAAGTGATGAACTGGCTTCACAAGACACAGAGTCCCTTTTTCTTGAGATTATGAAAGAGAATTTTCCAGACATACCTAGAGACTCTGAAATTCAGATGGCAGACAGTTTCAGAACCCCAGAACGACTCAACCTGAATAAGACATCCCCCAGGCACATCATAGTTAACTTCACTGAAGTTAACATAAGGAGAAGATTCTGAAAGCAGCCAGACACAAGAAATACATTACATACAAGGGGAAGAATATTAGAATAACTGCAGATCTCTCTCCTCAAACCTTTCAAGCTAGAAGGGAGTGGGCATCAACTTTTAACCTCCTAAAACAAAATAACTTCCAACCCAGGATCCTATATCCAGTCAAAGTGAGTTTCGTTTATGATGGAGAAATTAAATACTTTAATGACATCCATATGTTGAACAAATTTGCCATAACTAAACCAGCTCTCCAGGATATACTCATACCTATCCTCCATAATAACCAGCGCAAACCTCCACCACAAAAGTAAACTCAAGCAGAGACTTTCGACTACATACCAAACTCTACAATGGTGAAAGCATCCAAAATACCCACTTCACAGTTGAATGGCTTATCATTATTTTCAATTAACATGAATGGTTTAAATTGTCCTCTAAAGAGGAACAGGTTTGCTGACTGGATACAAAAACTTAAACCAGATATCTGCTGCATACAAGAATCTCATCTTACATTAAAAGATAAATATAGACTCAAGATGAATTGATGGTCATGTATAATCTAGGCAAATGGAAAACAGAAGAAAGCAGGTGCTGCAATCTTATTCGTAGATTCAATAGGCTATAAACAAACCAAAGTGAGTAAAGACAAGGATGGACATTTTATATTTGTTAAAGGTAATACTCAAAATGATGAGGTTTCAATTATTAATATTTATGCACCCAAACAGAATGCACCTGAATTTATAAGAGAAACTCTAACAGAAATGGGCAACTAGATCTCCTCCAGCACCATAGTATTCAGAGACTTTAACACTCCTTTAACAGTGTTAGACAAATCCTCCAAAAAGAAGCTAAGCAAAGTAATTCTGGATTTAAATTTAACCATCCAACATTTGGATTTAACAGACATCTACAGAACACTTCATCCCAACAAAACTGATTGCACATTCTTCTTATCAGCCCACGGATCATACTCCAAAATGAATCACATCTTAGGTCACAAGTCTAACATCAGCAAATTTAAAAAAATAGAAATTATCCCTTGCATCTTCTCAGACAACATGGAATAAAAGTTGAACTCAATAACAAGAAGAATCTGCATACTCAAACAAAAACATGGAAGCTTAACATCTTCATGCTGAAGGATACATGGGTCATTGATGAGATTAAGCAGGAAATTTCCAAATTTTTGGAACAAAATGACAATGAAGTCACAAATTATCAGAACCTATGGATACTGCAAAGGCAGGCGTTAGAGGGAAATTTATAGCACTACAAGCCTTCCTCAAGAAAACAGAAAGAAAGGATGTTGACAACTTAATGGGACATCTTAAACAACTTGAAAAGGAAGAACATTCCAATCCCAAACCCAGTAGAAGAAAAGAAATAACCAAAATTAGAGCATAATTAAATGAAATTGAAAACAAAAGAATTATACAACAGATCAATAAATCAAAAAGGTGTTTTTTTGGAAATTTCAATAAAGTAGATAAACCTTTGGCTAACCTAATCAGGAAAAAATCAATCAGAAATGGTAAAGACCAAATAACAACAGACCCCTCAGAAATTCAAAAAATCCATAATGAATACTACAAAAAACTTTACTCTCAGAAATATGAAAATCTAAAGGAAATTGACAATACTTAGAAGCACACAATCTACCAAGACTTAGTCAGAACCAAATGGAAATGTTGAACAGGCCTATATCAAGTTCTGAAATAGCATCAACAACACAAAATCTCCCAAAAAGAAAAGCCAGGGATCAGATGGTTTCACATCAGAATTCTATCAAACCTTTAAAGAGGAACTAGTGCCTATATTACCAAACCTCTTCCAAAATATAGAAAAAGCGGGAATACTACCCATTACATTCTATGAAGCAAACATCACCTTGATCCCTAAACCAGGGAAAGACACAACAAGAAAAGTAAATTATAGACCAATATCACTAATGAATATTCATGCAAAAATATTCAACAAGATCCTAGCAAACACAATCTAGCAACACATCAAACAATTCATAAACCATGACCAAGTGGTCTTTATCCCAGGGTCTCAAGACTGGTTCAATATATGGAAATCCATAAATGTAATCCAGCACATAAATAAATTAAAAAAATAAAGACCATATGATTCTCTCAATTGAAGCAGAAAAAGCTTTTGACAATATCCAGTAGCTCTTCATGATCAGAACACTTAAACAAAATTGGTATAGAAGGGATCTTTCTTAAACTAATAGAGGCCATCTATAGCAAACCCACAGCCACTATAGTATTGAATGGAGTTAAATTGAAGTCATTTCCACTTAGATCAGGAACCAGGCAAGGTTGCCCATTATCACCCCTGCTCTTCAACATTGTAATGGAAGTTTTAGCCAGTGAAATTAGGGAAGAAATAGCAATCAAGTTTATCCACATAGGATCAGAAGAGATTAAACTTTCAGTCTTCGCAGATGATATAATTGTATATCTGGAAAACACCAGGGATTCTACTGCAAAATTTTAGAAGTGATCAAGGAATACAGCAATGTCTCAGGCTACAAAATCAATACCCATAAATATGTAGCCTTTATATATACCAACAATAGCCAAGCTGAAAAAACAGTCAAGGATTCTATTCCTTTCATGGTAGTACCAAAGAAGATGAAATATTAGGGAGTTGACCTAACAAAGGATGTGAAAGATCTCTACAAAGAGAACTATGAAACTTTAAGAAAAGAAATAGCTGAAAATGTTAACAAATGGAAAAACATACCATGATCAAGGCTGGGAAGAATCAATTTTTTTAAAATGTTTATACTACCCAAAGCAATATATAATTTTAATGCAATTCCTATTAAAGCTCCATTGTCATATTTTAAAGATCTTGAAAAAATAATACTTCACTTTATATGGAATCATAAAAAGTCTTGACTAGCCAAGACATCACTCAGAAATAAAAACAAAGTAGGAGGAATCATGCTACCAGACTTGAGACTGTACTATAAATCGACAGTGATCAAAACAGCATGATACTGGCACAAAAACTGAGAGGTAGATGTTTGGAACAGAAGAGAGAACCAAGAGATGAATCCAACTACTTACCGTTACTTGATCTTTGACAAGCCAATTAAAAACATTCAGTGGGGAATAGACTCTCTATTTAACAAATGGTGCTGGGTGAACTGCCTAGCGACCAGTAAAAGGCTGAAACTAGACCCACACTTCTCACCATTAACTAAGATAGACTCTCACTGGATTAAAGACTTAATCTTAAGACATGAAACTATAACAATTCTAGAAGAAAGTGCAGGGGAAACTCTTAAAGGAATCAGCTTGGGTGAATATTTCATGAGAAAGTCTCCCCAGGCAATTGAAGCAGCATCAAAGATACCCTAATGGGACCCGATCAAACTACAAAGCTTCTGTACAGCCAAGAACATAGTACGTTTAACAAGCAGACAGTCCTCAGAATGGGAGAAAATATTTGCAGGTTATACCTCCGGCAAGGGTTTAATAACCAGAATCCACAGAAAACTCAAATGGATTAGCAAGAAAAGAACAAGTGATCCCGTATCAGGATGGGCAAAGGACTTGAAGAGAAACTTCTCTAAAGAAGATTGATGCATGGCCTATAGGCACATGAAAAAATGTTCACCATCCTTAATCATCAGAGAAATGCAAATCAAAACTACTTTGAGATATCACCTAACTCCAGGAAGATTAGCCCACATAACAAAATCCCCAAACCAGAGATGTTGGCGTGGATGTGGAGAAAAGGAAACACTTCTACACTGCTGGGGTAATGCACACTAATACGTTCCTTTTGGAAGGATGTTTGGAAAATACTCAGAGTTCTAAAAATTGACATGCCATTCAACCCTATAATTCCTTTACTAGGTATGTACCCAGAAGTCAAAAAATTACGTTATAACAAAGATAACTGTACCAGAATGTTCTTTGCAGCCCAATTCGTAATTGCTAACTCATGGAAGAAACCCAAGTGCCCATTAATCCACGAATGGATTAATAAATTGTAGTACATGTATACTATGGAATATTACTCAGCCTTAAAGAAAGATGGAGACTTTACCTCTTTCGTGTTTACATGGATGTAGCTTGTGGGGTTAGAAATCCCCACATGTAAGTCTCATGTACATTTCATTCAAGTAAGCCACTAATGGGTTAAACTGGCTTTTGCCTTCACAGAAAAAGCAATAGATTTGGGCAACCCTGAGGCAAACACAAAGACTGTTTCTGGTCATCCAGGAACAGATACTTTGAAGCTTTTGCAGCCATTGTCTCCCAGGTTCATGCCTGGAGGCTTGGTCCAGAGGTTGACAAAATGTCTTTACATTTTGTCAAATGCCTAAAGATCTTAGCACTGTGGAGAAACAAAGTCAAAGACCCATTCAAGGTTAACTTGTTGAGTACATGAGGAAATAGTTCTCCTATAGCTCTGTCTCTCTTATTTTTATGTAGATTTTTTTAGACCTAAAAGTAAAAGAGTATTATGCTGTTTTCCAGGACAGGATATCTGCTACTTAAGTTTAAAGTTAAATAATGAATATTGTAAACCACAGATTTAAGTGTGCACATGACTGCAAAAGTATATAAGGAAGTCAGAAATAAAGTTAATTTGCTATATGCCACAACAGAGTGTGTAGCCTGCTTCTTGTGCCCTTAACATTGTGGTGCGGATCTACACCTGAGGCAAAGCTATAGCCCCTCGCGTCTCCGGTCATGCAACATAATTGGCATAGTCGTCAGGATCCAGGAGAAACATGAGAGGGCTAGAGGATTACCTGGACACCGAGTTGGAGGAGGGCCGCCTCCACCCGGTCGCATTGGAGAAATCTTCGCTGAAGCCTCTTGAGGTAGGTTTGAGAACTCTGTAGCCAAGGCAGTTCGGTGGCCACGCAGTTGCACATGGGACGTCCTTGGCATAGCAAGAAGCATGGGGGGAAATAATATGAGTACTCAACTCAGTGTCTCTTTAGAAGATGAATATATAGCCATGCTAAAATTATTAATCGCTTCCACTAAAATCCCTGTTAAAGCTAACAGTTTGAGAGAGCTATTTTGTGTTGTGGTTAAGCATTGTTGTTGGTTTACACCTGAAAAGAAAGTTCAATTGAATATGAAAGTGTGGAAGAAAGTAGGGAGGGCTTTGCATCACGCTCACCAAAAAGAAGATTTTATTAGCAGGGAAGTTTGGGCTACGTATCAGTTTGTTTATACGGCTCTGGAACCATTTCAGCCATGCTCAGAAGCGTCCTCAGAGTTAGAGGATAATAGGGCTGATGAGCCACTACCCCCACCTCCTCCCTCAGGAGAGGAGAAGGAGGTGGAAAGACTCAGGGAGCCTGAGCATGAGTATGCTAATCAGGTAAATCCAGATGCCGACTCTGATCGGCCTGTTAAAACTGCTAAGAAATTTGTTGGTGATCTTATCAGCTTAGATAGTGACGCTGAAAGTTGCTCTGAGTTAGTGGAAATGGATGAGGAAATAATATCAAAACATACTGAATTTGAACATTTTAAAAAGGCCATAGCTGAAGGATTTCAAACTATAAATAAGAAGTTATCATTCTTAGAAAAAAAAGGAGCTGAAATACTTTCTTCTAAGGCAGGCTCTAAAGCAGTATCGTGTAAAGAATACCACCTTATAAGCCTCTCATACCTTCTGCACCACCAAATCCAATGCCTTGGAGAGATGACCCTTGGCAATCAAATGCCCCACCAGACATCTATCCAGTATTGCCCAATCCACCCAGTTCTATATTTGTGGCCCGATGTCATTTTCCCTTAGAAATTTCTGAATTGGTTATTGCTAATGAAGATTCAGTCAGAACTGATCAGTCACTAAAGAGCCTCGTGCTAATGTTTTCCCAGTTTTTAGGCAAATTCAAGAGGATGGACATCCAAGTCCTTCTCATCATATACCAGTCCAGATAAAATTTCTATGTACAATGAAGAACTCAGTATATGCCTATGAGCCAACTTCTCCTTTTGTAACAGGAATATTAAATTCTTATTGTACAGAGCATATCTTTTTACCAGTAGATTGGGAAACTTTAGCTCGAACTACTTTAAGTCCTGGCCAATTTTTACAATTTAAGGCTTGGTGGTTAGAAGAGGCTAAGTTAC
>CAUYON010025476.1:0-38873 GCA_963573935.1 Arctocebus calabarensis | reverse complement strand
ACTTACCACTATTTGATATTTGACAAGCCAATTAAAAACATTCAGTGGGGAAAAGATTCCCTATTTAACAAATGGTGCTGGGTGAACTGGCTGGCGACCTGTAGAAGACTGAAACTGGACCCACACTTTTCACCTGGATATTAACTAAGATAGACTCTCACTGGATCAAAGATTTAAACTTAAGACATGAAACTATAAAAATACTAGAAGAAAGTGCAGGGAAAACTCTCAAAGGAATTGGCCTGGGTGAACTTTTTATGAGGAGGACTCCCCAGGCTATTGAAGCAGTATCAAAAATACACTACTGGGACCTGATCAAACTAAAAAGCTTCTGCATTGCTAAGAACACAGTAAGTGTAGCAGGCAGACAGCCCACAAAATGGGAGAAAATATTTGCAGGTTATGTCTCAGACAAAGGTTTAATAACCAGAATACACAGAGAACTCAAGCTTATTGGCAACAAAAGGGCAAGTGATGCCATCTCAGGGTGGGAAAAGGACTTAAAGAGAAACTTCTCTAAAGAAGACAGGCATATGGCCTACAGACACATGAAAAAATACTCACCATCCTTAATGATCAGAGAAATGCAAATCAAAACTACTTTGAGATATCATCTAACTCCAGTAAGATTAGCCCACACAACAAAATCCCCAAACCAGAGATGTTGGTGTGGATGTGGAGAAAGGGGAACACTTCTCCACTGTTAGTGGGAATGCAAACTAGTACATTCCTTTTGGAAAGATATTTGGAGAATACTTAGAGATCTAAAAATAGATCTGTCATTAGATCCTATAATTCCTTTATTAGGTATATATCCTGAAGACCAAAAATCACATCATAATAAAGATATTTGTACCAGAATGTTTATTGCAGCCCAATTCATAATTGCTAAGTTGTGGAAGAAGCCCAAATGCCCATCGACCCATGAATGAATTAATAAATTGTGGTACATGTATACTATGGAATACTATGCAGTCTTAAAGAAAGATGGAGACTTTACCTCTTTTGTGTTTCCATGGATGGAGCTGGAACATATTCTTCTTAGCAAAGTATCTCAAGAATGGAAGAAAAAGTACCCTAATATACTCACTCCTAATATGAATCTAATTTATAGCTTTCATATGAAGGCTAAAACCTAATTATAGCCCAAGAATACAGGGAAAAGGGAATGGGAGGGGAGTGGAGGGGGGAGGATGTGTGAAGGGAGGGAAATTAGTGGGATCACAGGTACAGTGCATCTTAGCAAGGTACTGGTGAAACTTATTAAATGTAAAGTATCAATGCCTTTATATAGTGATCAAGAAAATGCCATGAAGGCTATCTCTAACAGTACGATCAAAATATTTCTTATTGGATATGAAGCATATTCTACCCTATGATTGTACCAATGTATACAATTTTGATTTAATGAAATTATTTTAAAAAATAAATAAAATCCTAAATTGATTATATTGTGTTGTGTATACAGGTCCAGGTGTAACCAAACAGGATTATCTGCCCACTGCTCAAAAGCCAAACTCAAGAGAGAGAAGGGTCACTGGAGGAAAAGGTTTATTCAAGAGCTGGCAAGCTGAGAAGATGTTGACCTAATGTCACATGTCACAAAGACCATCTCAAATTTCTCAGGCTGACTGAATGGGATTTTTATTGGGGAAGGGACTTTAGAAATTCCATATGTCTTATTCTGACAGTATCTTTAATAATGGGGCTCTGATAGTCTGCCTGGTGTAGACGACCACAACAGAACTGAACGTTGACTGACTAGAATTTTCCTCCCTGAGGAATTCAGAATCTTAGTTCTATAGTTGAACTGTTCAAGGATACTGTCTGAAATACCTAAGCCAGGCATACAACTAGGCAATGTAAAATAAAGAGCATTCATTTGCTTCAAGATGGGGTGATTGCTTCTATGACACAAGGAGTCTAAAGAAGTTCAAGAGAAAAACACTAAGTGATATTAAGACAAGCGAGAAGCAAAGACACAGAGAGACAAATATGTGAGAAACAGTATATAATACACATTAGATATTAAAAGAAACAGAGTCTAAGTTACAAAAAAAGCTGCTTTGTATCACCTTGACTGTAAACTTGGGTTGTTCTAAAAGCCTTCGTCACGTGTTTTGACTATTTCTGAAGTGCTAATTTAATTTTCAGCATCCTAATCCACCTTGAACCAGAAAGATTTTTAAAGCTTCTATTTTCAAACTTCGCTATTCACTTTTAGGTAAAAAATGTATTTTCTATGGAATTAAAGCATTTCATATAGAAGGGATACTTGACAGATTATTTTGAAATTCTCTTCTGGACCCACAGGTAAGTTGGCCCATTCACCAGCTGTGCCAGCCCTTTTGAAATGCAAAGAATCCAATTGCCTCACTTTTGTTGAGAGTGTAGGGTGGTCTCATTATATCCTGCTTGAAAGCTACATTGAAACTAGCATTAATTTCATTATTATGAGCTATTTTTTCCAAATCAAGGCCAATTATATTCATCTTGTAGGGATAATGGACAGTATGATGTTAGATTAACTATGCAAATTAAAACCGCGGGAATCGGTTTGTGTTTTACTATAAAATAGAGATTAAAGTACTTGTAGCTCTTTAAGAGCCTTATTTAACCATCCAAACAATGACAGAAATGTTCTCTGCAATCTGAATAAGGAGCTATATGTGCCCACAACAGGGAGCTTTGTTTTCTGAGCTGCAGGTCTCTGCGTTTACCTCTTTTAAGAGGAAATCACATACTTCCTGCAGTACACGGATTTAATTTATTCCTTCAGATAGTACATACCTATTCAAAATAAACTAAGTGAGAGGGAAAGGATCTGATATTAGCATTGCAAAATCTCACAATGAAGATTGCTTTTTAAAGTAAATAATTATAATAGAATGTGAGGTTTACTATAACACTGTTATTCAGAGGGCCTTCCTAGAAAATAGAGGGAAATAAATTAATTACTTTTGATGGTGTATACCTGGGAAGGTGGAATAGAAAATTTTGTACTCAAAATAAACTATAAAGTAGAAGGAGAACTTCATCTGGAAGAGAAGGGAAAAAAATTGTCAAAAATATTTGCCCTAAAATAACTTTAATATTTTACTGAAAGTCTTTTTTTTTTTTTGCTTTATATTATATTTTGCTAAGCATTCCTTAAATGTGTAGTAAAGCTTTGGAACTACTAAAAGTGGGCACATGACCCATGCAAGGCCAATCTAAGCCGATGTACATGAAACTTGAATACTAATCACAATAATTCCATCTAAAAAGGTAGAAGTTGTTCCTTCCTAAATATAACTTCCTCATTAGAATTTCCACATGTTTCTGCCAGATTTACAGTAAGCCTTTTTTGTTTCAGTTGTCTATGAAGTCGGACTGCATTTAATTATAATTGTGAAATAGCCAGTATATTTCCTGCTTATTCATATATAAAAGAAGAGTCGAATGGATATACCAAGAAAGGAAGGAAGAAAAGAAAAGGAGAAGAAAAAGAAAAAGAGAAATTAATATCAGAGATGAATTATTTTCCAAACCAATATTTGAGCTAGGTAGAACTCAGCTAATAATCAGTGAACTTGAAGCTAGGTAAAAATAAATTGTCAAAACAGAAACTTAAAAAGAAAAGAAGGCCAAAAAAAAAAAATGTAGAGAATATAAGATGTGAATAAACATAAACTGTTATAACATGTAAGAGGTCTTCACCAAGTTCATGGAAAGTGGATATTATGAAAAACTATAAATGTATTTCAAAATTATTCTGCACCACAATAAACTCACACTAACCTGTTACAACATGTCGAAGAAGGAGGTGGTTTGAGGCACTACAAGCATGAGGCATCAGTTTGAAAACAGCCCCTATCAGAACCATGCATTCTGCTAAGATTGAACAAAAAATAAACACCAAATTTATGGGGAATTTTACATATAATATTGGTGAAATCACTGATGCTTTACAAAAATTTATGAAAACAATGTCCCAAAGTAATCATCAATTTACAAATGAACAATTCATTTTAGGGGGGGAATGAGAGGATGTTAAAGATGATGCTCATAGTGGCAGAGCATTTATAGTAATTTAGGAGCAAAAGTTTATTGTATTCATGTCTTAACTGAAAGAGATTGACAATTAACAGCAAAAAAAAAAAAAAGAAAGAAAGAAAGAAAAGAAAAGAAAAAAGGGCAACAGTATTGACATCTCAACTGGTTTAGCTTCCACAATTGTGACTGAAAAATTGAAGTGGCTTTCTATCTGAGTGCCAAATTTCTTGTGCCAGATTGATGGCAGATGAGAACAAAATGGGAATTTTAAAAATTTGAAATCAACATCGTGAAGCATTTCTCTGAAGAATGGTAATGGGAGATGAAACAGAGCTTAGCCAATATGATTGCTAAGACAGGGCAGAATCACAGCGATGGATATTAAGCAGCTAAATTGGTGACATCAGAGCACAAGCAGGGCAGGCAAGAGCAAAAATGGTGAGGGCAACAGGTTTTTTGGGAGGGAGCCGTGAGGGGAGAAGTAATCAGAGGCATTTTACCAATTAATTTTCTGGAGGACCAAAGAACGACAATGTCTGCTTATGATGAAAGAATTTTGAGAATGTCAACCAAAGCTTTAGCAGGAAAACACCCAGAAAAGCTTCACCAGAGAGTCCTTGACCACCACACAATGTTCATTCTTCTCAGCAAACAAGGGCAATTTTGCAAGAGTTTCAATGACAAATTAATAGCTCCACCTTACAGCTCCTTTTGGCTTTTTTTGTGTCCCAATGTTTAAAAAATTTCTAAAGGGCCCCAAATAAGTTTTTAGTTAATAATGTAAAAAAGATTGCATTTTCATGGTTAAATTTCCAAGACTCTCAGCTCTGTAGGGATGGACTAAATAGCTAGTATCATTACTTTAAAAAGTGTCTTGAACTTGATGGAGGTTACTTTGAGAAATAAAGTGTTTTTCTTTTTTTTAATTTAGAGCTGAATTTCATTTTTTCCATGAATTTTTGAAGTGCCCTCACATTCACAATTCCAAGTCCTAAGTTTAAAAAAGAGATAAACAAGGCACAAAAAATATATAACAGCCAGTGTTTTTCTAAAATTAATTACTATCAACAGTCATCATAAATAAGAAACTTTGCAAACCTTAGGAGGATAAACAAAAATAAGTCAGAACAGATAACAAGAAACAATCAACAAAGAATTTAAAAATACTCTAGACATCATATTTATAGAGCTGAAAAAATAAATTTTTGAAGACATCTCAAGAGGAGGGGAATACTGTATGCTAAAAACCAAAAACAAAAGCTACAGTGAATTTCTTGTCAGAAAAAAGTATAAAACACAAGAACATTATCTTTATAGTTCTGAAGGAAAAAAATATACGTAAGTTAAGAATTCTGTAGCCAGTAAATAGTGGTTTCTTTCCAAAAATAAAAATAAAATAAAGACTTTACTTAGAGAAGAAAATCTAACAGAATAAATTTCCAGCAGGCATGCACCACAAGAAATAGTGAAGGAATTTCTTCAGAAATAATATTATTATACTAGATCAAAATTTCTATATACATAAACAAAGAGTATGGGGAAAAAAAGGAAAAAAATAAGGCTAAATATCAAAGTCATTTTTCCTATTGTTTAAAACCTTAAAATGTGGCAATGTTTTGAGTTTCACAGTTTCATGCATCTGTAATCCCAGCTACTCAGGAAGTTGAGGCAGGCATCTCTTGTGGCCGCTAGTTTGAGGCTACCAAGAGCTACAACTGCAGCCTGGGCAACAGAGTAAAACATCATCTTTCAAAAAGAAAAAAAATAAAGAAGGTGGAGGACAAAATATATAAACAGACACTTTATCAAAGAAGACGTGGCAGATAAGCCTATGCAAGAACGCTTAATATCATAAAGCATGAAGGATTGTAAATTTAAAAAGGAAATATCTCTATACTCCTCCTGGAATGGCCCAACTAAACATGCATTTGACAACACCAGTGTTGACAAGAACATGAAGCAAAAGGGGCTCTCATTCCTTTCTGTTGGGAATAAAAAACAATATAGACACTTGGGAGAAAAGTTTGGTAGTTTTTTAAAAAACAAAATATACTTTCACCATACAGCTCAGCACTTGTGCTTCTTGGTATGAATTCTAATAATCTGAAAACTTGCATACACACTAAAAGCTGCACAGAGATGTTTATAGCAACTTGATTCATAATTAACAAACTTGGGGGCAAGATGCCCTTCAGTAGATGAATGAATTAAAAAAAAAAAACTTTGGTACATTCAGACAATGGAATAATATTCAGCACTAAAGGGAAATAAGCTATTAAACAACGAAAAGACATAAAGTAATCTTACTTGTCCTTGTTGAAGGCAGGACATTGCCATAAGAAGATGACCCGGCAACCGGCTGGTCCAAGAATAAGAGCTGCTTGGAACAGCCCCAATCTCAGTGCACAGCCTTGATTCATGCCCAGCCCAGCCCAGATGCCCTGCAGCTCCATGAGTTGGAAAATGCTGGAGCAAGCCCTGACACTTTTTGGTTATTTGTTCCAGATCAGAATTGGGGCAGAGGGTATATGGGAACTCTGTATTTTCTCTTCAATTTTGATGTGAATGAAAAATTCCCTTAAAAAATAAATGCTATTGAAGGAAGAAAGGAAGGAAGACAGGGAAGGAGGGAGGGAGGTACAGAGGAGGGAGGAAGAGAAATGGAACGTGAGAAAGAAACAGAGAGGGGGAGAGAAAGAGAGAGAGAGAGAGAGAGAGAGAGAGAGAGAGAGAGAGAGAGAGAGAAAGGAGAGAGGGGAAGGAAGTAAGGGAGGGACGGAAGGTGGGAGGGAGGGAGGGACCAATAAAGCAAAAAAATCATCTAGATAAGGTGATAGATTTAAATTATTTTATTCAACTATACCAATAATTACATTAAAACTGAATAATTGGTAATTATTCAATTATACCAATAATTACATTAAAACTGAAAATTACATTTTCTATCAGATAAAAAAAACAGTATCAGCTATTCTGTCTAAAAAATGTAATAGAAGAGGAAACAAAAATTCAAAGTACTAATATTAAGGATTAAAAAGAGAATTTTTAAATTATAAGAAAAGACATTATAAACAGTATAATATAATTTATTTTGAAATGTTGGATAAAATGGACAAATTCTTTATAGGATACCAATTATCAGAACATAAAAATTAGGAAATGAAAACTTTTAAATTACCTACATCTTTAAGAAAAATGAAACAATAAATTAAAACTTTCCTTAATGAAAATTCTAGGACATATGCCTTTACTAGTGAAAATATCAAGTAAGAAAGAAATAAATTGAACCAGTTTTCACTAACCCTTTCAGAAAAGAGAGCTAAGTAATCCTAAGTAATTTCCATAAGTCTAGAATTTTCATCACACAGAAACTATACAAGAATATTACAGCATCAAAGAAAAGCAATAATCCAACAAAGATAGAATGGTTAATAAAATATTAACAAATCCAGTTCTTCAAAATGATAAAATTATCATAGAAAGGCAAATTAAGTCTATTATTTAAATATAATTCAATGTGTAATTAGCCACATTAATACAATTGTCACATGGAAATTTTCTCTTGATGGAGTAATAGTTTCCAAGTGTACTCTAGGAAGACTTCTCAGAGTTCATGGAACCTAAAGCACATTGGAAAAAATTAAGATGTTCAAATCACGTGATTTAATAAATCAATTAAAAACACAGGGCATCAGGAATAATGAGTAAGATGATGTAACTTATTTTATTTCCATAGCATGCAAAGCAGTACCAGGATAACTGTACCCGAGTCTCGGGATAAGTGTCTGCTTCACTTATCCTCCCGTGGGTGGTTAAGAAGATTAGAATTGAGATTTGAATAAAAGGAACCAAAGACGGAAGATGCCCCGAATCGGGACACATCGCTTCTCCATGAGAAAGGTAAAAGCATTTGTAATTGGTAACAACCTTACCTTACAGATTAGCCTCTGTTCAACTGTGGATTTTATGACGTTTTTGAACTGAGGACAAATGGGGCCAAAATGAGTCTCAGCAAAGAAGTCAAGAAATTTAATAAATAGTAATAGAATAATCAGATAGAAAAAAGAAAACGAATTTCAATTCTTACCTGATGACATAAACATAATATCAATCTAAGGTGAACCTAATAATAAAATTTGACTTATAAAGCATCTAAATAAGACAACGTATATGGTGTTAAAATATCAATATGTTTTATCAAAAATACAGAAATCACTGAGCTTAGGAAAATAAATTGATAAATCAGACATTATAAAAAATTATAAAAAATGCTCTTCAAAAAAGGGCAGCACCTGTGGCTCAAAGGAGTAGGGTGCCAGCCCCATATACCAGGGGTGGCAGGTTGAAACCCAGCCCTGGCCAAATACTGAAAAAAAAAAAATTGCTCTTCAAAAGATAGGTTTAAGGAAACAAATAGACAAGTGGAAGGGGGAGAAATGGTTATTTCTAGCTTACAAAAGTTTAAATATATATATAGAAAAACTTTAACTAAATAATAGCAAGATAAGTAATCCCCTTATAAGAAGAGCAAAAGACATGAATAACCATTTCTTAATAGATAATAAAATATTTGTAAACTATTGAAATTATTTGGATACAGAGAAATGAAAACCTGACAAGATACCTTCACATATTTAGTAGAAAATATCATATGGAAGGCTTATAATTCCAAAATATTACTGAGCATGGAGATCACACAGGATTCTCCTCTTCTGTTGATGGGAGAGGAAAGTGGTGGAATCACTTTGGAGAGTGCTCTGACCATTTCTAATGGCAACACAATGGCCTCACGTACTCACCCATTGTAAATGGATTCTTTGCACCAAGATACAAACATGTCCACAAAAACTCTTGCACATGATCATTCATAGCAGGACTATTCATAAAAACTGAAAAATGAAAGGAGCCTTAAGTATCTAGCAGCAAAAGAGATAGATAAAATGGGGTACAAAATAGGACCTCTTATCATTATACACAACAAAATGGATAAAGTCCTCCCCTAGGAAAATAATGCTGAGTAACAGAAGTCTGGCATTTGAGGACATACTGCCTGATTTTCATGAAGTTCTACACTGGGAAAAATTTATCTACAGTGCTAGAAATCAGAATAATGGTTGCTTCTAATAGAAAAAAATGGTAGCAAGGAAGGGGCACCAGGAAAAGTTTCTTGGGACACAATAATGTTCTATAATTAGATATAAGTATGGCATAAATAGGTCTATGTATTGGTTAAAACTCTTCAAACTGTATGACTTAGCCCTGGACATTTCAAAGGAATAAAATCATAGGAGAATGATTATGTCAGTTATTTATAGTAAATTAAAGCAAGTTATATGCAAAATAATTTTCAATGGTTTTCTAAAGTCACAATCAAAGTGTCTATACGATGTGTATCTGCCTGTGTCATGGATACAAATATTAAGTCAAAACAAGCCAGAGTATAGAATGACATCTAATGACTTATTAGTTGCAGAAGCCGATTACCACTTTGACGATTGCACATTAGCTGTAGAGTTCTGCTGCTCATGAATATTACTGCTATGTTTTATGACAGCACATTGAACACAAATGGCAGATACAGCGACAGAATTTTTTGCTACAATGTTTTTCTCAACTTTTTAATTGCACATTAAATTTAGATATCATGCACATGTTTGTTAAAGTTAATATAGTATTTTTAAAACCTGGAAATGAATCTTGAATAACTTTTTATGTTGTGCAAAAACTAGGTCAGTCTACCAATGTCTCTTTTTTAGTAATATTTTTGTAGGTCTGTGCCAAATACATCTTTTTTTGCTCGTCTATTTTATTAGACTACATCTCTGCAGCTTTCACTAGGGGTGATTGTTCTAAATGACTTACATTCCATGTTCAACTTTCTACCCATCACATGTGTATTACTTTCAGAGTTATTTTTATTTAATATTTCCATATATCCACATACACATATGCATACACTTTTTCATCAATACAAAGGTAAATATAAATTCAAGTTTTGCAAATCTTAAAAATATTTAAATATCTTACTGATTTTTCACTTAATATTGAATAAGTATAACAATATAAAATACATCATGAAAAACTTAACCTATGTCAGAAATTCTTTCGCGTCCTTTACATATATTATTTCGCTATACACTTTCAACAAGCGCTTGAGGGAGAAACTAATATTATTCTCATCTATGACTGAGCAGCCCAAAGAGGTTAACCAATTTGCCCACATTGCACAGCTATCAAGAGACGAATTAAAAATCAGACTGATGCTCTTTGACTCGAGGACCCGTGGACCATTTATTTGCAAGTATCATCTTTGTGACAGATTATCTTTGAAAATATTTGAATCAATATGTGCATTATAGTGTATTTTTAAAAGAAATACAACTAAAGTGCAGATAGAGCCTCAACTAGCCTTTAGCAATAAGAGCAAAAAAAAAAATCAAGCCTATAATCTAAACTATTAAATAGCTCTAATATTTAGAGCTTTGAAATTAGAGCTATTAAATAGCTCTAATATTCAGTGATTGTGAAACGCTATCACTGATTGTGTTTGTGTAGCACATCAAAAATAGAACTGGTGTGGACGGCACATGTGGCTCAAAGGATTAGGGCACCAGCCCCATATGCTAGAGGTGGTGGGTTCAAACCCAGCCCCTGCCAAAAAAAGCCAAAAAAAAAAATAGAATTAGCAAAATTTCACTTAAAAAATTAAAGGTAAGAAAGTGTCTTGGAAGGATGTCATCTGCTACATGCAAAGGAGATAAGGACTTCAGGGCACAGCACTTTACAAGGTCAAAGAAATGTAGAACTTGGACCACAAAAAAAGGCCGCAAATTCAAATCAAAGTAAGTCGATGCTGTTAATGTTGGTTCTTGTTGTTTTTCATCATTCTGCCAAACTTTAATTTCATTTCCAAATTTTCATCTTCTTAATCTTTTCAAATTACCTTGTATATATTGATGTGGTCTCTCTCTGGCCCTTTGGATAAATGAAATATCTACTTTATTTCTGTTACTAATTTTTGAAAATGCCGGCTTATTTGTGGAAAATGTAAGAATAAGATCGTGGCAAACTGAAGAAGATGGTGACTGACATGCGCTGACATCATTCCCACGACACAGTTCCGCAAGTCCCAGGAAACACACGTGAATATGCCTTGCACACTTGAAGGTTTCTGTGTAAAATATCACCATGTATTTTATAGAAAAAGAAACATGCTCACCACCTGAATATTAGCAAGATAACAATTTTACATGTTTTTCTGACACAGGTAAACAGATTCATGTCCCTGAATAAAGAAAATGCAAACATGGAGAAAAATTTTATTAGAATATTGATCTCTATTTCAGTCTTGAAACGTCAGAAAGAGAGGATTTTCTTTTTCTTTTCTCCCATCTCCATCTGGCTGGGGCTTCCATTTCTAGCCAGATCTGAGATTTTATCGCCAAAATCACACAAGATCTGTTATTTTATTTATTTATTTATTTTAGACAGAGTTTCACTATGTCACCCTGGGTAGAGTTTTGTGGCGTCACAGCTCACAGCAACCTCAAACTGATGGGCTTAAGTGATTCTCTTACCTCAGCCTCTCAAGTAGCTGGGACTACAGGTGCCCGACATAATGCCCAGCTATATATATATATTTTGGTTGTAGTTATTTTTTTTAATGTGCTGAACTTGTTACACATGTAATCTTGGACAATGGTTGTCTTTTGATGTCGGAAATGAGAAAGATGAAGTTTTTAGAGCTAAGAATTGATAGGAAATAGAATTTTGCAGTTTCTAATCAGATGTTAAACTTGCTAGGCTTTATTTTTTTTTTCAGTAAGGTGTCAAATCAGGTAACCATGACAAAAAGCACCTGTGTTTTCAGAGGTCTAAGCAATCTTGTATGTTCATGGAGACTGGTGTAGGGTACAGAGGATAAAGACTCAAGAGTATAAAAATATAAATCCTCTGGATGTTCAGGCAACCAGAGGAGTCATTTGAAATAAAGCAATACAAAGAAAATTTTTTCATGAGAAATATCTTATGGCTAAGGGAACACAGACAGAGACTTACTTTGTTTCAGAAAAATGGAACAATTTATGTTGATGAATATTTTATGCCATCATAAGGGCATGGAATATGTAGCTTTATATTTTAAAATGGATCCTCACTCAGTAAAAAAGAGATAAATAATTGCATTGGATTAAAAATCTGAATAGTTGTTGAGATATGTCCAACCACCACTTCCCCAATGTCATTGGAAGTAAGATGCGGGAAACATTTTCTGTTGACATGTTCATATTAGATTGATTTAAATGATTGTATAAATCAATAGGACAGAGAAGTGTTCACTTATTTCTGAAATATGTAACACATAGATAAGTGAACTATTTTCCCTTGGACCAAAAAAAATTGAAAATAAAATGTGTAAGATTAAAGTTGTTTCCCTCATCAGTTTTCTTCAAATAGTGCCATAGCATTTGACATTGTCTAGTAAGACCTGAAGGAAGATGTCATTTATCTGTGTTTTTACAAGTTTCTAAAATGTATCATTATTCAATGTGATAATAAAACTTCAGAATTGATATTGAATCTGAATGGGATAATGCTTTAATAATATATGATACTCTAACTTGAAATAAAAAGATAAAAAGGTAAAGAAGGAAGAGAAGGAGGGAAGGGGAGAAGAAAGGAAAAGGGAGAAAGGAATGGAAGAGAAGGGAAGGTTAGATGGTTCTAAGCTTATAGTGTGGCCGAAAAGCATTTAAAAATAATTTAGATAGTATGATTTGGAATAATGATATTTTCAGCTTGAATGCTCAATTTAGACTTACTAAATTCCACAACTGCACAATCCCTATCCCAGGGCAGCCCTACCATTTTAAAATCAAGAAGGCAAAAGATATTATTAAATGTATTGACTTTCTTCTTGACTTGCAGTTTTATGAATAGCCTTTAAAACTGAGAATCAAATGGGGTTAACGTTGCCTCTTACAAGAAAGCACACAGGGAAAATGCTAAACCCAACATAAAAATAAATTATCTTTGATAACACCTCAGTCACTCTGCAAAATAACTAAGACACAGAACATTTGCTAATTCACGTACATTATCTTTGAAATATTCTAACTTTTGAAATAAAATGAAAATAGTCACTGGCTTTATCTATACAGCATGACTAGGACTTTTAGCATGCAAAATAATAATAGAACAAACTATATCTGATAGCAAAAATTCTTACTAGAATCTCAATCTCTACATTAAATTCTGGGTCCATTTGCATCTTCGTATACAAAGTCATGTATGGGCAAAGCCTCAAAATAAATGAGATGCAAATTCTATGAATTCTATTATTTCACTAAATAGGAAACCAGTTATGCATATAGAGGCTTAGTGCGCTGAGTTGAGAAGTAATGCAGAACCTTCTCTTTGTACTGCCCAGGCATTTTCCACACTATATTTGAATAGGAAGGTAATGTTTAGGTTGGGCTTGGAGATGAAACGATTATCTGGTGCACTTCACCCACTCTGTTCTACTTGCCTGGGTTTCCCATTTCTTCCTTGGTAAGTTGCTGCTGTTTTGATGAGTATTAAATAGTCTTGACACTCAGGTCATGTTAAACCTAAAAGTAATTTTGTTACCAATCAGCTTCTCTGTGGATCATAACTGCTCAAAAGAGTGAGCAATTGGAATTGTTAATTTTCAATGACTAATAATCTTGGGCATATCATTAAGTGCTATATTTCCCTTTCTGTCCTTTCCACTACCCACAGGAACAAAGAGTTCCATTTATTAGATATCAGGTAATTGAGTCGCTGGATTTATAAAGAAAGCATAACTCCCATTACTAGATTTTGATTCAGACGAAAAAAATCATTTTGTCATAAGGACATTTGCACTAGACTTTTTATTGCAGCTCAATTTACACTTGCCAAAATGTGGAAACAGACTAAATGCCCACCATCCCAGGAATGGATTAACCAGCTCTGGTATATGTACACCATGGAATACTATTCAGCCATTAAACGAGATGGAGACTTTACATCTTTTGTATTAACCTGGATTGAATTGGAACACATTCTTCTTAGTAAAGTGTCAAAAGAATGAAGAAGCAAGACTCCAATGGACTCTATTCTAATATGAAGGGAGTAGATGATCTAACACACACCCACATAAGAGAAAAACTCAAATCAATTCAAAGAGGTGGGGCGGGGGAATGATGGAGTGAGGAGAGGAGGGAGGGGGATGGGGTCACGGTATATGGAACACCTGTTGGGGGCAGGAGGCAATCTTAAGAAGGATTTTATCTAACAAATGCACCAAGTGCAACCTAATTCTTTGTATACTCAGTGAACCTGAACCAAAATATAAAAATTTTAATTTAAAGAAAAAAAACCTAAGTCAATTCTTCAGAATTCAGTTATTGGTGATCTTGCTCTAAGGTATTAAGTGGACTTGTGGATGACACTAGTGTGACTACACAAAGGCCTCTGTGTAACAAATCTCATAGATGTGCCTGATATTAATGATCATAAATGATGACTGCGTGCTGTGACGTGATTGGTCCTGTTGCTCTTTATAAAATGTTTTTAATCTAGCAGAGCCTTTGTTTTTGTGTCTGCAAATGGGTACTTTAACACTGGTTGTAATTTGCAGAGTTGATATGAAGGATATTTTGGATAACATATGCAATGATTTGTGCAATATTAATGGGACTTTATAAATTTAAGTGATCATTTTTATTCATTTTCTATTGCTAGTCATACTCATTAAATTTCTGGATATTGGCTTGAAGCCATTCTTCCTCTATGATAGCCTTCTATATGTTTTAATAATCTTAATTATTAATAATCAACTCATCAATGTTCTCTATGCTATGTATTAAGATTTAGAGATGTTCAAGTCATTCTAGTAGCGTTGATTGAAATCTTTTTTACTTGTAGCCTTTTTTGTTTTGTTGTTACAATCATTAGCCAAGCAGTGCTATAATATGGACCACAGACTAAAACATTGTAATTTTGCTGCCATGTATATTAATTTAAAACAAGAACTATGTGTAGTTATGACACTAATTGCACAAACCAAATTCTGTTATTAAGGTAATGAAATTGATTTACTTAATTGAAGTTATTTGTTTATTGATCATGTACTAAGTGTAATGCATTCTACAATATATTTGCAAACTTTTAAGCCCTGGGAAAACCACTATACTATCTTCTTTGTCCCAAAGTATCTTCTGTTTGAATTTTTTCTTAATATTATTTCTTTTCTAATATTATAAAGTAGTTTTATTTCAACATTCACATTTTTTGAAAATGTGCCAATCTCATGTCAAGAAGGGTTGAAGGTTGTGAGATTTTATTTATTTATTTTTATTGTATCTCAAGAATGAAAGGAAATACATCCCACGTACTCAGTACTCTTAGGTTGTGAGATTTTAAAAATACTTCTAAACTGAACAGTTTACCTTGGATGCTGATAGAACGTACATGTAGGAGACCAAACCTTTACTACTCAAACAACGCTGCAGGGCCTCCGTTCACCATGGTCTACTTGCGCTCCACGTCCCACAAGACGGAGGAGCTCAGCTGATACAGCACATGCAGTGGTTTTGCTGTACAACTGATTATCTCGAAGTGCAGGAAATCTGAATCTTGACCTTTTCTTTCTTTTTTTTTTTTGTAGACACAGAGTCTCACTCTATCGCCCTCGGTAGAGTGCTGCGGCGTCAAACAGTTCACAGCAACCTCCAACTCCCGGGCTTAGGCGATTCTCTTGCCTCAGCCTCCGGAGTAGCTGGACTACAGGCACTGGCCACAATGCCCAGCTATCTTTTTGTTGCAGTTTGGTTGGGGCCGAGTTTGAACCCTCCACCCTTGGTATATAGGGCTGGCACCCTACCCACTGAGCCACAGGTGCTGCCCACCTGAATCCTTTTCAATAGGCTACTTAGCAAATCTGCTTTTTCCCTAAGTGAGGTACTATTTCTGTCTTCAAAAGTTATTGGCTATAGCCCTGAAAAGACAGAACAAAGGGCAATCAGGGCCTCTGCTCACAAGACATGCAGAAGCGTGAGGCAACGTGAAGAGCTGTATCCTAAGGTTTGATATCTCGAATTATGAAAAAACGAGCATAATACTATCTGAGTTTGAGCTACTTGTTCATAAATGCTGCTGTACTAAGCAGCCCAGAATCCTCACATAAGCTATTGTGTCCAAAACGAGTTTCTAACTTGACCTATGCGTGACACTTACACAGGGAGAGTGGACACAGTGAGTCACACACTGGCTCCCAAAGCTGCTTCTCCAAACTGACGAAAGCGATAATTTGCCACAGGGAGTCACAGAGTCACATTTACCTTTGAATGAGATAAGAAAATACAGTTTTACTCAGTGACAGGGAAGCTGGTTGGTATTACTGACAAGCCCACATGTACATGTGGGAAAGAGAGAATTCTCATATAACAATATAATGAAATTTATTGAACCACTTTCTCTTAAAAATATAAACAGAGATAAAATAGCATAAATACGCAGAGTTGAAAAATACAGGGATCGTTACTAAACTGATGAAAAGCTATTCCTCAGGCACAACATTTTAGGCAGTTGAAAAGATTTTCAAACTGCGAAATAGCTACAGCAAAGATAGCAGAAATTAGAGGACTATCTGTGGTATATTGAAACGTCTAGGAGGTATTAAATATGCAAATGGAAAATTGAATTTTTGTGTGTTAAATTATAGGATTTTACATATTAAAATGGCAAAACTGTGTTGTTGTTGCTTTGTTTAAATTTTGGAAAACTCTTGGCTTTATTTACAAAAGAAGAAAATCATTATGCAAACTAATGCTGCATATTTTGTGGGATAGTTCTTTTTTTTCTTTCCTTTCTTTTTAATTTCCTTATTCCTGGAAAAATAATGAGACATCATGTTAATATATTTTTTCACCTTTATGGAAGTGTAATTGACAAGCAAAATTAAATATATTTACAGTGTGCAAGTCGATGCTTTGATATATGTATGCCCTTTAAAATAATCATCGCAATTGAGTTGAAATATATGTTTACACAAGGAAGCAATAGTGGAAAACAAAAACACGTCAGTTCTCACTGAATATTTCAAGGAATTAGGGAATATAATCCTCAAAGAAAACAGTGGTAAGTGGAAGTACTTGGAAATCATTAAACAATAGCTCCACTTAAATGAAGCTAAAACAATGTCTATTACTCTAAGATGAGCCCTGGTGGTCTTCTGTTTATTCCGGGCTTCACTTTAACTGTCTTTCGTCTTCATCTATATTTCTAGCCTCTTATGATTCTCGCTTACAGGCCTGCCCACCCTCCCAGCCTCCCTTCCAGTCTTACTTCTTCCTTTTATACCTTCCTTTTTCTTCCCTTCCTTTTTTCCTGTCCCTCTATCCCTTCCTCTCTTGCTCCTCCCCTTCCCCTTTTCCCTCCTTCTTCTTCCCTTTTCCTTTCTGCAGTCCCCTGCCCCCTCTCTGTCATTGCTTCAGCATCTCTAGCAGATTAGCTTTCTATTGCTGCTGTTAAGAAACTACCATAAATTCTGCAGTGTAAAATAACAAAAATATATTACTTACCATTCTGGAGGTCCAAAGTGATGTGAATGTTATGGGTCTAAAAGCAAGATATCAGCCAGGTCATATTCCTTGTCAAACACCTGGGCGAGCATCTGTTTCCTCTCCTGGCCTTTTCCAGCTTCAGTTTCCCACATTCCTTAGCAATGACATCACTTCAGCCACCCCAGCCAGCTGGTGCACCTGCTTCTCTCCTTCTAATTCTCCTGCCTCTGCCTTTCAGTTATATGGACCCCTGTGCCTCCACTGGGCCTACTTGGGGAATACAGAATAATTACTTCTGCAAAGTTCTACTTTGCAGGTTCCAGGAATTAAGATGCAGGCATCTTTGGTAGATTATTCATATCATATGAACGGGTTCCTAGAATTAAGATGCAGGCATCTTTGGTAGACTATTATTCTGTCTACTATCTCCTGGCTTAGTCCGTCCTTCTATTCCTGTTTCTTCTGAGAAAACAGAACAATGTGTTCATATGTCTATAGCTGTATCTATAGCTGTTCTGGGTCTATGTCCTTATTTATCTAACACAAGATTTATTTTAAGGAATTGGCTTATGGGACTGCAAAAGCTTGTTAAGCCCTGAATCTATAAGGTAGCTATATGGGTATAGGTACAATAACAGCTTTCATAAACTATAAGCAGGCTGAAGATCTAGGGAAGAGTTGCAGTTTAAATCCAGCACGGTATGCTGGCAGAATCCTTTCTTACTCAGGTGAAGCCAATCTTTGTTCTAGTTGAGCCTTCCACTGCTTGGATGGGGCCACTCACTTCATAAAGGGTAATCTACATTGTTCAAACTCTACTGATATTAATGTTAGTCTTACCAAAAAAAAATGATAATAAAAAAGAAACATCCAGAATGATGTTTGATCAGATATCTGGGCACCATGATTCAACCAAGTTGCCACATCACATTAACCATCACGGGTCCTTTTCTGAGTGGTTACTTCTGCCTACCCTCCAGGTGTGGCTCATTATAGTCAGAGCAAGTCACGTTGGCTGTTTGGAGGCTCATCACCACTGTCATACCTTCTGCATCAGCCCCGGCTGGCTGCCCAAGAGTCACCATTGCTTTTGGATAAAACCCTCTCCCATTGGATCCTGCTACGGTTGATGAGTCAAAGTCAGTGACGTGTTCCCAAGTCACTTTTAGCAATGAATCCTCACTGTGTTATCTGCTCAAGAGGGACAGATGTTTATTCTTCCATTTATAGACATGCATTGAAGTAGCTGATGCCACAGCATCTTTCAGAGTGTTAATTGAAAAGCAGCCTATTTTAGTTTTCCACTGTGCCTCTCTTTCCCTAAGAGGACTCAGACCAGAGAGCATGGGTGGTTAGCCTCAGAGACAAAGATGAGTGATGAACATCATGCTGGACTCAGAATTGCTTCTCTTGGCTGATAATGAAAGCTCTTTCACTAGCCAAGCTCAACTGCCCGGCTCGTCCTTTTTGATGAGCTCTCTCCCAGGATGCTCCTCAGGGGTTTATTACAATAGACTTCTAGAGCAGCTGCCAGACATATAGAGACACGTCTGAATTCCACACAGAGACGGGTAGACTAAAGCTATGACATTTCCCCCTCTCTCAGGTCCCTCATGAGCTTCCTAAAACTGGTTTTTCCTCCTAAGAAAATTTGTAAAATATGAAATGAATTCTTTTATATTTGAATCATAGCTTTTCAGAAAACTAAAAGAGTGATTCTGGTACTATCACTTGATAATATGGAAGAGTAAATATTAATGAAGAATTGTGATGTACTTATATATTCTTAAAGTTTAAAAAGAAAAGTAAGTGGGCATCGGGTTCTTGGTCATTTAAATAAATGAGGTAGCAACAAAAATAAGACTCTATTCAATCAAAAACATTATGACCATTTAGGAATTGCTTTTAATTTCACCATGTTTATTATCTGACTGTTATTTTCTAGTTCTCTGTTATATTTAACATAAAATTCATAAAAATGAGAATTAGAGGCAATGATTTACCTGATATCCATTTTGAGGAAAGAGAACACTCAAAGAACTACAATAAGTGATGCAAAATCTAGAAAAGGAAAGGCAGTCTGAATTCAATGATTTTAAGAGAGTGCATAAATGTATCTGATAGAGAAGTGGTGACTTTAGCATCAAGGGATCCAAGTGGTATTGTCTGACATTTTTCTGTGAAGTCACAAGAGTGAAAATTACTGCATGTCACTAATAATTGATTCTTTGACCATTGTTAAGTATTTTAAATAACTGTGCACAAGCATTTGGTAGGAAAATAATGGAATATTTCTTACATATTCCTACTCCTAGACACTATTCAACTTACTCAGCTGGGTTTATTAAAAACACATAAGCAAAAAAATACCCTAAAGAACAGAAATGAAGAATAGAAAACAACCACCTAAAATTGTTTACTAGTCTGCACGCCCATTCCTCTCATATATGGTTTCACATTATTGATAAATTACATCATTGATAAACTGCTCCAATTTATTAGTTTTGAATTGGACAAATAAGATGTGTTTGCTGCAGGGCGCTTCATTTGCCATAGTCCTCAAGGGTACATAGTCCCACATTTTCTGAAAACTTAATTAACTTATTTAATATGAGCTCATGTAGAATATAAATGGAATAAATTACTAGTCGTTGAAACTCAAATATTTCCAATTGAATAATTATTTGATAAAATATTAAGAGCTGTAAAAGCTATTTTATATAAGCACTTAACAACTATGAATCTAGGACCCACTTTTTGCAAAGTGAATTACCACCATTAACCAGCTAGTTCATTACAGGTTTCATTGAAGTGTCAAGTAACAAAAATTGCACAGATGACTAAACAAAGCATACTATCTCAGGCTACCAAAGAAGATCAAATTTAATTATGATTTGCCTAATTTTTATGTAATGACAGAAACCTTTATTTGAAAGCATAAAACAACCTGCTTTCTGTTATAATTTATAAACAAAATGGAAATATACCATTGCATATATCTACCTATATCAGAGAGGCTGACTTATAAAGTAAATAAAATCATGATCCTAAGAATAAAACAACCCAGTTTAAAATATGTCTTGCTATCTCTTGAATAAACCCTTAACAAAATTACTTCACTTCTGAGAAGTTCAGTTTCCCTCATTGAAAATTTTCAGTAATAGCTGCATTCTTTTGATAGTTGTTTGCATTAATCAGCACAGTCTCCCATAATAGAATATAACAAATTGAAGGGCTGAAACAACAGACATTTATTTTTTCATACCTTGGGATATTGGATGTTCAAGGTCAAGCTGCCAGCAGTGCTGGTTTCTGGTGAGGCCTCTCTTCATGGCTTACAGGCAGCTGTCTTCTCACTGCTTCTGTTCTCCTGATTCTCTTCTTCTCCGAATAAGAACACCAGGTCCTGTTGGATTAGGGCCCCACCCTTATGATTTTAAGTAACCTTAACTACTTTCTGAAAGGTCCTACCTCCAACTACAGTCACAGCAGGTGTTAGAGCTTCGACATACAAATTTTGGGAAATCCATTCAGTCCATAATAGTTTTATCGTATTTATTGTATTTGTAATGCAAATGGTTACTCAGTTTTTGACTGTACAGTAAAAGCTTGAAATTACGTGTACTGTTATATTTGAATGCCATTACCTGTGACTAAATCCTGATCTCTTTGATCTGAAAGTATTCATTACCTAGTATATTATTGGATAGTTGAACCAGCCAATACTTCGTTCACCTTCTCATCTTCTCTGTATCTCAATTACTAGGGTTTATTGCCAAGGAATTGAACCAAAACACACTCTCTTTTCATAGATTATGGTTGCTGTCTCTAGTAGCTACACTTGGGATTTTCAAATCAATTCACCATTATTATCTAAATTTTAAGTACACAAATGAAGAGTAATATTTCAAAAACAAAGACAAAACATGAAAGAAATTATGAATAAAGAAAACAAAGGTTAGGGCATTTCGAGTTTGACATATATACACCATACACACAAATTCACTCACTTATGGCTAATTGTTACAGATTTGACATGCGTCAAAATTTGAGCCAACTTTGCATTATGAAGGTTCTTAAGATTCTATGTCTATTTTTATACAGTCTTTATATCCACTCAGCCCTCCAAACACTTCCCTTTTTTTGGCTCCTGGTCTGTTTTTATTGTTCATTAAGAATACCAATTAGATGACAGTTCTTGATTTTAAATCACGTTATGCAAATATCGCCTACACATGTGAGTTTATTAATAAACAATATGTATTTCATTTTCAGTTGCATTAATATTTTACACCTAAAATTGAAGTTATAGCAAGTTTACTGAAAAGGCTTCCTAGTTACAATGTAAATGAAAGAACAACGAAAGACATTTAGCATACTGACTTTGGATGGCTTAGAACTGATTATATTTTTAGACTATATATAGAAAATGTGAAAAACAAGTTCTATATCTGGGACGGCATCTCATTCATAATCGCTTGTGTAGGTGACTTCACAACTGCCTTAATAATGAGTTCTGTTTTTCAAGAAAGCAAATTCTGCACCATTCTCACAGAAATAAAATAATTGTATTTATATAAAAATTAAAATTATGCATTCAGTACTTCAGATAAGGTAAATATTTAACTCAGTTTTACAAAGGATATATTAAATTTGAAAATATGATTTTGATCTAAATCCTCCAAATAACTACTGTTGGGAATTATTATCAATTTAGAAATGAAACATATTCATAAGTTTTCCTTGCATTTGAATAGTTCTTCAGAAATCTGAAATGTCTATATCTGATCTCTAATTACTATCAAAAAGGGAAATTGAACATGTTCATATAAGACAAGTTTTTACAGTCAGATATTTTACCTCAAAGGTGACATTATACGATCTGATTCGGATCCAGCCTCTCTATCTAAGACCTATTGTTTGGTCACTTTAAAGCATTCTTGTTTGTATGTGTATCTCAGAGGGCGAAGTGATTATAAAAACAATTACATAAGTTTTTGAAACTTTCAAGTCATTTATAATAATATTTCCTCACTGGTGGAGGAAATTTAATATTTAGTTTTGATGGAAAACATCAATGAGCAGCAATTTGTAGACAAGGGGAAAACTTCATTGTGTCTACAGAATGGTGGACTGCAAACTGATATAACCTTTATTGAAAGAAGTGTGGAGAGTCCTCAAAGAACTAAAAGTAGACTTTCAATTTGATCCTGCAATCCCATCACAAGGAATCTACCCCCCAAAGAAAAAACATCATTTACCAGAGGGTCATATCTACTCAAATGTTTATAGCTCAATAACATAATATTGAGCTCAATTTATAATGGCAAACATGCTTGAACAACCCAAGGGCTCTTCAACACACACATGCATTAATAAACTATGGTATATTTATACCATTGAATACTATTCATCCCTGAAAAAGATGGGGATTTTATATCCATTGTTACAATTTACATAGATTTGGAGAACTCTCTCCTAAGTATCCAAGAATAGAAAAACAAGTATCCCATGTGTTCAATACTAATTTGAATTTGTAGATTAGCAATAATATGCATAGCTTAGAGAAAAACTCAACTAAATCCAAGAAGAGAGTGGTGAGGTGAGCAGGATCAGAGGGTTCCTTCCCAGTGGGACCAATGAGCATGAGTGAAGGACACAGCTACAACTTAGACTTTACCTTACGCATGCAAGCAATGATGATGTACCCTCATGTTAATCAGAAATAAAACATCTAAATAAATAAATGGCTTTTTCTGTATGTTAGACAGAACTTTAAATGTTTTACATGTCTTCTTCTCTTTTTCTTTCTTTCTTTCTTTTTATTTCTTTTGGAGACAGAGTCTCACTCTGTTGTCCAGACTAGGGTGCCATGGGCACTCTGCCATCTCCGTTAAGTCACCATACAAGACAAAAGAGGGAGTCTTAAACCCTACCATTAGCATAGTACCAAATCCAGCTCAACTACAATTCTTTCAAACTCATGAGGAAAAACAATAAATACTTATCACAAGAAGACATTGATAGTTCAAAGTTCATGTTACAGAGTAAAAGCTAAATAATATTTATTTTAACAGATAATGTGGTAAGTGACAGACAGAGACTTCAGGAGGGAGAAGATAATGTAATTGAAGACATAGTGACCCTCAAAAGAGTGATAAAATAAACCCTGAAAGCAATACCAAAGGTCTGATATGAAATTTTATGGAAAAGTATAAAAGATGGTAAAGCCAGATAAGTCTGTCAAGTTTTAATGCAACCAGGCAGCAGTTTTATTTACTTTATCACTCTATAGCCTTGGTATCCGTAACAGTGCCTGGCATGCAATAAGGCTTTGAAAAATACTTACTGGTTGATGAATGGTATGAATGAAGTTAAGGATGTTTTTATTTCTTCAAATGAATAGGGTAGCTATCTTTTTATTTTTCAAAAGAGGAATTTCAGAATTCATATCAAATTTAGTGGAGTTGTCTTTTTTTGTGGGGGGTGGAAGGGTTCCATTCCCCTGCACAATTAAGGCTCTTCTTTGGTATATTCTTTGTGATTCTAGTGTACGTAAACATCTTTGTTTGTTTTTTTGTTTGTTTGTTTGTTTTGCCATAATCTATCCTTTTCATTGTCTAGAGCAGAAATAAAAATGAGAAATATCAGGACGGTCTGAATCTTTGGGAGAATTTATTAAACCTAATGTGAGTGATGCTCTTATTTTTTGAATCCTTGTTATACATTTCACGTGTTCTTAAGGCTGCTGTTAAGATCTTTGCTACCATCTAGGGAAAACCTGTCTGAGAATTAAATCAACAAAATAACGAGGGCATGAAAGGGAAGTGAAAAGGGAGAGAGACTCGTGATGATAGTTTTGGGTATTTTAAATTCACGATTTCCTGAAGCAAAATTCAGCACTTGGATTTTCCTTTTACATCGATTTATGGAATTTAAAAAAATTACTTTTCCTGCTTTGAGATAGATCTCAATTGGTTTGTGTGGATTCCTCAAAACATAGAGTTGGAAGAGTTGCAATTAATATATGGAGTGAGGTGCATTGTACAAATGATATGGAGGAGAAAGAAATAAGTAAACAAATAGAGACAGAAAAGTCAATGGCCATTTGTTGCATATAGAAGAAGAGAAACATGAAAGAATTAAAGATGATTTTGAAGTTTTAGTTCTGGCAAGAATAGAGACAACACCTAAGTAAAAAAGGAACCAAAGGAATGAGAGCAGCTTTATGGAGTTTTATGTTGTCTCTCGTGGATTTAAGAAACAAATTGGACAGTAATGAGGTAGTGATTAGAAGGGAGCTCAATTTTGTGATTATAATTCAAATGCGAGGATTACCATAACAATATTTATTTGTAAGTAATCAATAGAATTATAATGGAAGATATGAAAGCTGGTCACTTAAGAAGAGCTTATTCCAGAAGAAGAGTATGTTCCTGAAATATTTGTACTGAGAGGTGAGTTGAGAAAGGAAAAGCACTGATGGAGATAGGGTGGGAACTTCAGAGAGGTAAAAACAAATTCAGAAGGAAGGAAATATCATTTACTGAAGAGTGAATGCAACATGTTCAAGTGTTTTTCATGTCATTTCATGTATCCTCAGAAAGACATGACTATTGTTATTTTACTGTGGAATGAACTAAAACACATTAAGGTTAACGACATTGGCCAAGATCCCACAGGCAAGAAAGGCACATCTGGAATTCAAACCAATCTGTCTGACCCCAAAATCCATGTTCTTTTTGCCACCCTCACTAAAGACATGCACTATATTGGAGCCCGTGCAAAGTGAACTGCCCTAGTACAAGGCCAGACGCTGGGAAAGCTTTAATAAGATAGAGACTCATTTGAGATCAATTGCTTTTCCTATTATCTTGTAGTTGGGGAAAGTAAAGAGATTGCACATAATCTCACTGTTGGCTGGCATCAGAGCCTGAGGGAGGGCTTATGTTTCCTGACAGTGAGTGCAGTGCCACTGTCAATCAACACATCCTGATGCCTATGTATACTTTGAATTATGATATATTTCTATAAATATTAGACCGTTTTAAGTAGTATTTTTTAGGCGTTTGAGCATATCTTCATCACTTCTACTTTTTTTTTTAATGAAATCATAGCTGTATACATTAATGCAATCATGGGGTACAATTGTTGGTTTTGTATACATTTGAAATGTTTTCATCAAACTGGTTAACATAGCCTTCATGGCATTTTCTTAGTTATTGTGTTAAGACATTTATATTCTACACCTAGTAAGTTTCACATATACCCTTGTAAGATGCACTGAAGGTGTGGTCCCACCAATTACCCTCCCCCCACCCCTACTCCTCCTTCCTCTCCCCTCCTTCTCTCCTTTCCCCTTCTTCTTGAGCTATAATTGGGCTATAGCTTTGATAAGAAAGCTATAAATTGGTTTCATAGTAAGACAGAGTACATTGGATACTTTTTCTTCCATTCTTGAGATGCTTTTCTAAGAAGAATATGTTCCAGCTCCATCCATGTAAACCGGTAAGAGGTAAAGTCGCCATCTTTCTTTAAGGCTGCATAATATTCCATGGTGTACATAAACCACAATTTATTGATCCATTCATGGGTGGATGGGCACTTGGGCTTCTTCCATGACTTAGCAATTATGAATCGGGCTGCAATAAACATTATAGTTATAATGTAATTTTTAGTCTTCTGGATATATACCTAGTAGAGGAATTGTAGGAATGAATGAAGCAACATCAAAAATACACTATTGGGACATGATCAAACTAAAAATTCTGCACAGCCAAGAACATAGTAAGTAAAGCAAGCAGACAGCCCTCAGAATAGGAGAAGATATTTGCAGGTTATGTCTCTGACAAAGGTTTAATAACCAGAATCCACAAAGAACTCAAGCATATTAACAAGAAAAGAACAAGTGATCCCATCTCAGGGTGGGCAAGGGACT
This sequence comes from Arctocebus calabarensis, assembly GCA_963573935.1. Lineage (NCBI taxonomy): Eukaryota > Metazoa > Chordata > Mammalia > Primates > Lorisidae > Arctocebus > Arctocebus calabarensis. The sequence goes on along the minus strand of CAUYON010025476.1, from coordinate 12,332 downwards.
TGAAGAGAAACTTCTCTGAAGAAGACAGGCACACGGCCTATAGACACATGAAAAAATGCTGATCATCCTTAATCATCAGAGAACTGTGAATCAAAACTACTTTGAGATATCATCTAACTCCAGTAAGATTATCCCACATCACAAAATCCCCAAACCAGAGATGTTGGCGTGGATGTGGAGAAAAGGGAACACTTCTACACTGCTGGTGGGAATGCACACTAATACATTCCTTTTGGAAAGATGTTTGGAGAACACTGAGACATCACTTCTATTTTTAATTTATTTTACCTTACACCTTAAAGATTTTTTATTGAATTAAAATTATTGTATAAAATGTTTAAAAATACACAGCACAAAGAAAGCATGAATTTAAATGGTGTGTTCAGGTAAAATGTCCTTGGCTTTGCAGTTTCTTCTCATCTCACTGGTAATAAGACTTATTAAGTAATAATAAATAAACAGCCCACCCAGTACTGCAAACCTTTTATTTACCCATCTAAATTTTTGTCTAATTCCTACTAGCAGTCAATTTGACCATAGGTGGTAGACTGTATATATATTCACTGTATGATTGGTAATAGCAAAAGGAATTAAAATATAAAAAAGAAATTTTGAATATAAAGAGGTATATAGTGCTGGGGAGTAGATGAGACAGGTTTTTTTTTTTAAATAGAAATACCAGGGAAGGCCACTCTGAGTTCAGAATAATTATAGACAGTAGGATCCAGCCATGTGACAACCTGAAAGCATCAAGGAACAACAGGAAAGAGAAAAAAGAAATAGAATGCAATATTCATATTTGAGAAACAAGAACATTGGCTATAAAAAAAAATTGATACCTTTCTTTCCTTGGGAGAGCAAGCTTACAATCTTGTTTCTGAAGAGACAGAGCTGGTGGCAGTCTTGGAGAGCTGATTCAATATATTCACATCCTATCATCTTTTTACCTTTACCAAGATGATGGAAATGACCACTCAGTGTGCAGCCTGGTGGCATTTTTCCAAAGAGGTATTTTAGGTCCATTACGATGCTCTCACTTTTCAGGCTATGGCCTGCATGACCAGTATCTTACATTTAGGAAGATAGATTATGATCTAAGGGTATATGACATAAAACTTAATTGGTTATATTGGCAGATTAAGATAGTGAAAAAAAATGTATACATTCATTCTAGAAATATCCCCTTCCAATTGTGAAGACAATATGTTTAAATAGAATTCTTAAACAAAACACATACCTTGTCCCTAGAAGAAGTAATTTATAGGTCAGAGAGGGATCTGAGTATATTTTTACAAGCTTTCTCGGTCATTCTGCTAGTTATCAATAGCTGTCAATTCCTAATTTATGGTATAAAACATGTCACCAGCACCCTTTCAAGATGCCCAGTGTATTAGCTATCTCTCGTAAAATAACCATCCCAAATCTTGGTTGTTTGAAAGAATAAGCTCTCAGGTAGCTCATGAATCTGAAGGATGGCAGCTTAGTGTGGGCTTAGCGGTTCTTTGGAACTCAGCTGGGCTCTCTCACTGACCTGGCAGTCAGCTGTTTTCTCGAGTAATGTGGTTGAGTGGGCCACATGTCTCTCATTCGCTAGTAAGCCAGCATGGGCAAATAGCAAAGGCCAAGAAGCAAGACACAGAACATGAATTTGTTCAAGCCTCTATCTGCATTATATTTGCTAACATCTCACTAGCTAAAATACATCATATGGGCAAGCCAGAATATGAGATCACATTGAAATTCCAAGATATTGGAGGGATAGGAGATGAATGGGATATTAGTACATTTAAACTACCACATTACATATATCCACCACTCTATCAAACATAGGGAAAAGTCATTTTTAGGTTTTCCCTGGTCTCCAGATCTTTCCCTGCCCTTAACCCTTTGACTAAGCAGGCACAAGAGGGAGGCAGTTTACCAAAACACTACCCCAATTCTCAGTGGAGCAGATTCAGCTTGGAGTGTTTTACTGTTTCCGTTTAGGGAGAAACTAGTGGTATGATCAATGGGAATGAGAGAAATTATTCTTAACTACCCTTTTCTTCTCATATTCCTGATTTCTCAAAAACCAACACTCTTGACTCTTTACCTTTACCTAGAATCTACCTGTAATTTGATTTCTGAATTGGCAATCTCTTCTTCAGATATAATCCAATATTCTAGTCCTATTGAAATAACTCAAATAATCAATAAGAGTTCATTCCAGACTTTAGTGTTTAAAGTAGATACATGCTCCTTGATTTGAAGGTTGTATCTGATTGCTGAACTTGCAAAATTTTCTGTTTCCGGAAGACCCTCACATCTGATGAATGGTGGACTGATCTTGGGAAAAGCTGAGCAAACCCATTACTCCCACTCAGCCTCTATCAAGAGAATATTGCTGATGTACAAGATGCATTTAGATTTTTAACTGGGGTGGTGTTAGTACAGCAGTTTTTCTCAGGAATATTGGCTTTGCCTACTATTGACACAGGTATTAGGATACGGCAGAGTTTTAAGAATACATGTTGTGTTTTACCTTTCTGTAGTTTCCTATTCAAGATTTTTCCTTTCTGAGCTTGGTCCTGGTGTAACCCAGCCAATTCTGTGATCAGACTGAAGTTGAAATATAGATGAAAACACTCGTAAAGAGTTTAGAGGCTCGGTGCCTGTGGCTCAACGGGCTAAGGCGCCAGTCACGTACACCTGAGCTGGTGGGTTCAAATCCAGCCCGACCCGCCAAACAATGACGGCTGCAACCAAAAAATGGCCAGGCGTTGTGGCAGGTGCCTGTAGTTCCAGCTACTTGGGAGGCGGAGACAAGAGACTTGCTTGAGCCCAGGAATTGGAGGTTGCTGTGAGCTGCGATGCCATGGCATTCTATCTAGGGTGACAGCTTGAGGTTCTGTCTCAAAAAAAAAAAAAAAAAGAGTTTAGAGTTGGAGAATCTCCAAAGCTTTAAAAACTTTTGTCTCAGAAGATAATTTTTCATTATGCTTATTACACCTCCAAACATTCTCAAACTAGAAATTATAGAACTTCAAGATAATTATTTCCACTGCAATCAGAATATGCTGGGTAAAATGTATCAGCCATATAGTTGTTTTTTTTTTTTTTTATAAAGTAGTAGCTTATATGTTAACGTTAAGGGGCTTGGGTGCTAGGCCATTATAATTTTGTGTGTGTGTGTGTGTGTGTGTGTGTGTGTGGTTTTTGGCCAGGGATGGGTTTGAACCCACTACCTCTGGCAAATGGGGTCAACGCCCTACTCCTTTGAACCACAGGCACCACTCAAGACCATTATAAATTATAGGCTCCTATTGTGTCTTTATAGAACAGCATGGTGATGTACTTGGGGAAGAGAAGGAGCAGCATGATGAATATACTGTGAATTTTTGTTTCCCAGGCTGTCTCTAGAAGCACAGTTGGTGCACAGAATTCACCTTAATTTTTATGTCTTTTTTGCTGTTTTTGGCTGGGGTTGGGTTTGAACCCACAACCTCCAGCATATGGGGCCAGCGCCCTTCTCCTTTGAGCTACAGGCATTGCCCTCACTTTAATTTTTTAATAGAAAAACTCTTTCACATTCTTAGAATGCTATGCAAGTCATTATCCCTAATGATTTAACCAGCTGCTGTGCTTAACTATATTTCTCTGTATGAAAACGTGATGATTAATGTGACTAATGTAACGATACAAGCACCACTTACCACCTTTTAAGTTAAAGAACTAAATTCTCCATTCAGATGCTTTGGGATTACACTATTTTCACATTAGCGTGCACAGTTCAGTGTTTCTCTCCAGAGGATTTCTTTAGAGGTTTCTGATTAAATGCATTCTCCTCACAAAGCTTAAGCAATCTTTTTATTAGTTGTATTTTTAACAGCACCCAGGAGTGTTAGAAATTATTTTTAAAGTTAAAAATGAGTGTGTTTACACACTTTTTCAGTAGAGACCTAATTAGCAAGGTAATTTAAATAGCAGAGGTTGAGAGTTTTATAAAATACAAGAAGAGCGGCTACTTTCAATCATTTCCATGACACAAACACTCTTGAAATAGAACTTGATTTTAAGGATAAACTATTTCAGGACAAGTGAGATTTTAAAAAGGAATTTTTATAGATCTCACTAAAATTGGGAAAATCTAACTTTAGAGAAGAATAAAATACGACGGACTATGACCTTCTAGGACATAATTTTATCAGGAATTAAACCATTTGATTTATTCCATTTGACACCTCTGAAAGGATTTCTTTCATTCTATTATTTTCCTTCATAATGTTTGATCTTATTCAAGTTAATTTCTTCTACAGCGTAATTTGGGGGTTGGAAAGTTTCAACCCAAGGCCTCTTATGCTTAATGACTTTTGTGTTATCATCAAGACAGAAATGGTGGTTCATAATAGCTATTCATACCCTAAAGGTACAGAAATTGAACGAAACAATACAATTTGGGGGCACGCTTTTATGCTGTAATGAAGAATTTATAAAAATATAATCTGGGTTTTTAACGCTTTAGATCCATACAATTGTGCTGAGACCAATTCCTCATATACATTGTTTTCACTTCTCCCCCTCATTAGGAAAAGGGGAATTAAGCTCTTAAATTATTACATTCCATGATATTTTGAATTTAAGGACTCTAAAGGAAGATTCCTTGTCTACTCAAACAAACAGAAACAATTGATAAAAGCATGAAGTCAGGCGGATGGAGATGAAAATATCACCTTGACCAGGGTGGGGAACTTCTAGCCTTAAGGCCAAATGTGGTCCTCTAGGTCCCTACATCCAACCTTTTGACTGAACCCAAAGTTTACAGAACAAATCCTTTAATTTTAATTTTATTTTTAAAGTGAACATATTCAAGTGTTTTCCCTGCACTTTCTTTAAGGACTTTTATTGTTTCATGCCTGAGATTTAGGTCTTTTATCCATCTTGAATTTTTTTTTTTGCAGTTTTTGGCTGCAGCTCGGTTTGAATCCGCCACCTCCAGTGTATGGGGCCAGTGGCCTACTCCTTGAGCCATAGGTGCAGCCCTTGAATTAATTTTTGTGATTGGAGAAAGGTGTGTTTCTTCTCCTATGTTCTCAATTCTGATATGAGAACAGTTAATGACTTAGCACACAGTGAGGGTGTGGGATGGAGAGAGCAGAGAAAGGGAAGGGGGGTGGGAGGATCATGCGGGTGGTGATACACCTTTTGGGGGAGGAACACTATTATAGGAGAGTCTTTTACCGGACACAAGCAATCAATCTAACCTGGTTATTTGTGACCTCAATTAATACTCAACAATAAAACTAAATAAATAAATAAAGTGAATATATTTAAATTACCAAAGAATAAATTAAATTTCAACCAAATAATCCTCCCAGATTGATTGCCACAAGTAGGGTATTAGTGCACCAGGTGAACTAAATTGACGTCTCATGATTTTGTTCTAATTTTCCTTGCCTGAGTGTTGTCGTTACTGCACAAGCCTGCTTCTGAGAGTTGATGGGGCTGAGTAGTCCGGTCTGTTACTAGCTTTTGAAAATGGCACTCTGTGTTTCTGTTGGAACTGGAATCTGTGAATAGTTGTACAGCTCCATCGTATTTTTTAATTTTTCCTGCTTAGCACCCCATCCAAAGACAAAGAACATCGAAGGAATAAAATATAGTATTCTGCTGTAGATAAGATGATTTACTTGCTTTGTAATATCAACATTAAATAAATTCAATACTAATCAGTATAAGCACCACAAATATTTTAAATTATAAGGAGAGACACAAATGGTTGTAACATAGAAATTAAAAGATGAAAAGCAAAATCAAAGACAATTCTTAAAAGCAGCAATAAGACCTGAGAATAATGCCACTGAGGCAATGTATAAATAATGTATATACTTGGGGGGAAATGGAAGCCTTTCAGTGATGTAGAAATTATGAAAGAATCCATCATCAAAATTGTAGCATCCTTAGACCCATATAATCTTTCAAAGTACAAACAACTGTCCCCTTCAAGAAGAACCATAATGGATTGGCAGCATGAATTAGCCTTCAACTTAACAGAACAATTTCATGCAATACTTCAAAAGAAAAATATGAATTATTCAATCACTTTGGATGAATCAACTGATACTACTGACTCAATGCAGGGTTTATACTTCATTTGAGCCATAACAGAATATTTTCTTTTCTAGGAACAGTTATTTGTTTGGGGAATTTTTGTCAACAAAACATGGGGAATATGAAGTCTGAATATTGTTTGTGAAACAGTCCTAGGAAAGGGGCAACAGACCTCAAGGCTGGCTATCACTATGGTCACCTTTGAAATACTCCCCGTGGGACACTATTCACTGACCAGTATCTAGTCCACTCTCAAAGCAACTTTAGAACTCTTCTCCTAAAATGGCCATTAAAGCTGTGGTTGTAACCCTCTTGCTGTCCTGAATGTCATCAAAATATGTTCCTTCAATATTTCCTGTATCTTTTGGTAAAGAGAAAAGTAACTGGGGGCCAGATTAGGTGAGTAGGGAGAATATTACTATACAGTTATTTGCTTACTGGCTACAAACTCCCCCATAGCGCTGTAGGAACTGGTGAATTGTGACACAAGAGCCGTGAGTTTGGGGTCAAGATTTTCAGTTTAGATTTTCCTAACTCTGAGGGCTGTCTGCCTGCTACATTTGCTGTGTTCTTAGTACTCAGCCCTAATATGAAGCTAATTTATAGCTTTCATATGTAGGCTAAAACCCAATTATAGCACAAGAATACAGGGAAAAGGGAAAGGAAGGGGAGGGGAGGAGGAAGGATGGGTGGAGGGAGGGTAATTGATGGGATCACCCCTACAGTGCATCTTAGCAGGGTACTGGTGAAACTTATTAAAAGTACAGTATCAATGTCTTCATATAGTGATTAAGAAAATGCCATGAAGGCTATCTCTAACACTATGATCAAAATATTTCTGATTGTATATGAAGTAAGCACATTGTGCCCCATGATTGCACCAATGTACACAATTATTATTTAATAAAATTATTTTTTAAAAAAAGGTTTTCCTAACTCTTGCTGTGTTCCTGTTTGCTTGTTATGATGTGCTTTTTACAGTCAACTAAAGACTCTAATGAACAATTCAGTGAATTTTTGCCATGTTTTTATTACTCTGCTTATTACTGGCCACCTTGACCACTCATCAGTGATGCTTTCTCTCCCCTCAGAAATGTATTTAATCTGTTTATCCACGGTTATTTTCCTCATGGCATTATCCCAACAAACTTGAATTAACATATTCCTAATTTCACTTTCACTCTTGCCTTTTTTAGTAAGAAATCTAACATTATATTTTTGCTCTAATTTAAGCTCTGACATTCTCACAATGGCACGCAAAAACACATAGAAACAATAATGAATATTACTCAGCAAGACACCACCAAATGTGAGACATTGATAGACCAAGGTGATGAAACCTTACCAAGCTGTTTATGTAGTGCTGCCAACATATGTGCATAGTAGCAAGTTTGCAAACTTAATTGTCAAAACCTTGTAGATATTTTTGACAAATTTCAAGATAAATGCCATGCAGGTGGACTGAATTTGGTAAACTTAAGGACTGTATAAACAAACAGTGCACCTCCCATGAAAAGAAAACATGAAAGGTTTATTGCACAGATTTAAAAAGTATATTAACAGATCCAAATTTTCCTTTCATTTTTTTTATTGTATCTTTAATCAGTAAAATATCTATGCTAAAGCTAGTATTTTAAATGACACTTTGCACCAAGCTATAAATATAATTATATTTGTGCAAAGGTAACAGAGCATCTTTAGTTTCAAAACATGCTAAAGTTGAATGATGAAGTATTTAGTGTGGATTTGCTGTACATTCTAAAGTTGGGTCTCAGGGAGCAGGTGTTAGTCAAAACATTTTATACCTGGGAGAATAGATAGTTAAATTTTATGAAGGACAGAATTAGCAATGTGAATTAGTGAAAGATTTCTATAAGAATGCAGTCTTAATGTGTGATATCATGTCAAATCAAAATGACTTCAATATTTCTTTATAAGTTAAAACTAAGTCTATACATGATATGTGGCAAAAAATCCAAACATTGAAAAAAAAAAAAAGGCTAACTTTTTAAAAAGGAAATTTCAGATTAACGTTTTCTCCAGTTAACAAATGTCACGGATGAGCAGGATGATATATGCAAATCTTTTGAGGCGTAGGTTGCTGTTACATATCTATTAATTGAAGAATACAATGAAAGTTTCACTGACTGTGAGAATCGTGACTTCACGCTGAAATTAGCATTTTTAGACTTACCTAATTAATATCACCAAGGCACCTAAAAACCTAGAGATGGAATTGATGACATTTTAAAGTCACTGTTTGATACTAAGAAAGATCCATTTGAAATATGGAAAAATGCAGAATATCCATGTCTTGGACAACATGCTCCTAAAACGCTTCCTTGTCTTTCAGGCACTTATTGCTCTGCACTTGCATTGTCTTGCCTAACCCAGATCAAAATGTCTTTGAGGTCCCAAATGATCAATACCCATCTAGAGCATCAGTGGAAACTGCCACTGATGCCACCAAATATTCAACTGTTTTCCAACAAAAGGCAGACACACAAAGTCATTAAACGGTTAGTTAACTGTACATTTGACAAATAGTTTTCATTTTTTGAAGTTAAGTGCTTAGTAGTTACATTTTTTCCCAAATAATGTACATTTTTTAATATCTCAAATTAAAGTTTGTTGAATGAGGCCTTATTTAATTATACTAGATTAATATGGCCTTCCAACATGAAAAACTTCCCTACCCTTGATCTTGACTATTGATAAAGATGTACGGAGAATATGGTTTAAGTACAGTCATTTTTTTTCTCTTTTTTGGTCTTCCCCTGAATTTCTCTCAAATCTTCCTTAAAAAGGCAGAGCCTGTTATGCTAAACTTACAGCAATTTGGAAAGACAGAACAAAATTGTGTCTTCTTTCTCACTCCCAAGACATAAATCATGGGCGCAGAAGGTTCTGAGCCTCATCATCAAATTTTAGAAAATTAATGTTACCACCCTGGAAGATGCAGGAGAAATAAAAGCCTACTTGATTTTCTAATGGAAATTCCTCCATTTGAGTTAGAAAGTAGGAAAGATAACTGATACTCCCAACAAATGCTGAGGATTTGGCATGTAATACCATGTCAAACTATATTTTTCTTCCTTCGATATTGTTTTATATTAATAAAATGAGCCTGGAAAAAGAAAATATTACCCCTTAACTTAAATAAAAATGAAAACACATATATTATTATTTAAATGACCACCAACTTTCTAGCACAAATTTTGCTACATTTGATAACGCACCAGGTATAGAAGAGCAAATTTAAGGGCAGGAGAGTTCTGCCACCTTAGAGCCCTTTTCATCTTTGGTCTCTAAGGAGATAGGCTGGAAAATTATTCTTGTAATTTAAATTATAAACATGACTTTTTATGCTGTCAGCTGAGGCCATCATCTCATTTTACATAAAACACCAAACAGCTATCAGAAGTTAATGAACTTTTCTTTATTGGTATATCAGGAACATTTAAACCAGTGATCTAGAGAAAAAGAGCTCTACATATTTGATCATAAATTTGGAGTTGCTCATCACCTTGATTAATATTGTCTTCAACAGTTGGAAGAATGATATTCAAGCAAAGGTGTACACTAGAATATTTTTGACATATTTTATTATTATTTTATGAGCAAAGCAATATAATTTTACTCAATATACTTGTTAACATAACTTCCTTTTGGTTGTGTAGACTACATAATGCTTTTAAAATTATATGGTTCTGTGCATTACATATTTCTTTAAAATATGATAGAATAAATATAAATGTATATATTTTAATTATATAAATTATTTTCATTTATATATATATATTAAATTGTACCTGTTTTAGGAACAAAAACTGAATAATAAATATATAAATTTACTATAGTGTATACAAATGTGACTGATTTTTTTATGCTGATTTTTTACCCTGAAACTTTACTAGTTTATTTATTAGTTCTCTCATTTTCTTGGTGGAGGCTTAGGGCTTTATTTATATGATCATATCTACTCCAAAAAGCTGCAATTTGACTTCCTTCTTTCCTGTTTGGATACTCTTTATTTCTTTCTCTTTCTGAATTACTCTGCTTAGAATTTTCAATATTATATTACATTATCATAAGCCACAATATTTGCCTTTTAATTGCATCTTTAACCATGACTATTTTAAGTTTTGTCCATAATTGTGGCACTTTTCTTGAAAGCTTGTTACAAGTGATTATAGTCTTTACATGTTGTGTTCAAGGAGATTCAGGGAAAGGACAAAAGGAAACCTAACAATAATTCTTGAATACAGGTTTCTGATGACTTTAGTAGCGTATCATTTGGTCTATCGTAAGAATTACCAGAACTCTGATGAAGAGGCTGATTGGTTTATAAAACTGCTAACCCAAGCAGGACAGAATTAATCAAATATGAAAAAATACTTTGCTAGATTTTCATGCTAAATTAGCCAGTGCTAAAATTGTTAAGATATGCAATTTGAATAAACTCCATGGCCCAAGGCAAATTACCTAGGATGACCCATTTAATAAACAGTCCCATGCACCTGAATTGGTATTTAACAGTATATAAAGCCAGTGTCAAACACAGACTCCTGGAGAAGCTGAAAAGCTGTCTAGTCTTTCCTGAATCCTTAAGGCTTCCATTTTTTTAAACCTCATCATAAAAGAGATCAAAAAATTATAAATGTATATAGATGTACATACATGTGTACATGTGTGCAGTGACTGTTCTAAACTGCAACAACGTATTACTAACGCTTGGTTTGTCAAACTCCGAGGAAGACAATGAAAACCTCTGATACATTTCTGCTACTTGATGCACCTTTCCAATATTTAAGAAGGATTTCATTAAATTGCCATTTAAAATGTGTGTTTTCTAATTATATACAAGTTTTTCCACAGGTGAAGGCTGATCCTAAACCATTAGCTAAGAAGATATTAGGAAATATGATTCCTTAATGGGGCATTCCTGGAGAAATACCTAGTGATCCAGGTACTTGTTACAATAGAAAGTTGTTAAATAGTTAAAGAAGGTATTGTAGACACAAAGTCATTAGGCAGAGCTGACTAAATTGACTGATGACCTTGGTCAAAGATACTGCAGATTGATTGCAATTTGATTCATTTCCAATGCAAAACATAAGTTGATCCTGTATTAAATAGTCTGAAATGCCACAAAGGTTTAAGTGTATTATGAGATTATGAGAAAGTGTATTTTCACTAGGCAAGGGAAATTTTTCATGATCCATTGATGAATATGAGAAATCCTTTCATGATCTAAAATCCAAAGATAGAGTCTACTAAAAACCAGCAAAAATTGCCCTTGTCATCATCGACACTGCAGAAAGCAAAACTTTGGACCCTTCAACTTAGGTCTAATCTTATGACTCAGAAGTAGACCCCCCTCCTTGGAACCGCATTACACATGGAAACCTTATGGAAAAGCTAATCAGGAAGTTTCTCCCCATAAGAAGACAGCAATGTTTAAGTGGACAGCTTTCGCAAGATCATTAATCAGGACTTCCCTGCCTTGCTGAAACTCTTAATTATTTTCTTATTTAGTCCTTTATGAACTGGACTGGAATGGAAGTCTTGTGTACACCAATTGGGTGTACTTTTATTTGTGGAGGATTTTACAGCCAATCTTAGACATCAGCAACTTTATGCTTTGATGGATAACAGATAGAAGTCCAAAGTGGAGCTAGGAATTTTACTGGTACCTTTGTTACTCCATGATCAGAAAAAGGACATTGATCTGCTCCTCTTAAACTACATCATAAATTAAACAAACAAACAAACAAGCAAGCAAATCATTAGCAGGAAGCCTTCATTCCTCTTCATGAGCACATTTGTTAGTCCCTTTTTACACTATTTGAGTCAAATATAAATCATGTAATTATTAGAAATTTATCTCTTATGATAGGCTAAAAATAGTGCATTGTGAAGGCTATGATTGCACAACAGACTTCTTTCAACATTCTTGCTAAAGTTGCGCTAAGTAATAGAATTGCTCTAGATCACTTACTGGCTGAACTGGAAAGAACCTGTGTAGTTACTGACACTTCTTCCTGTACATGGGTGATTACACTGGGTATTAGAAAGACTCAGTTACAGAGGAGCAAAGATGGTGGCCGAGTAACAGCTTCCTTGCAACTGGGCTCTGTGAGACTGGGGAGAGAAGACTTCAGGCATCTCTGGCTGGTGAGATCTGCCCAGAAACATCCCTTTGGGGACACAGGGAGACAGCGAGAGACCTCTGGACCCCCTGA